>JANHFT010009610.1:122961-142405 GCA_032467955.1 Pseudoxenodon macrops
TGGTGAGATTTGAACTGCTGAACTGCAGCTAGCAGTCAGCTGAAGTAGCCTGCAGTGCTGCACTCTAACCACTGCGCATTATTTAAATAATACCTATCCTGGCATATTTCTGGATGGCCTTAAAATTGAGGTCTTCTGTAAGTACTTTATGTTTTCTGCTTTTATCAGTGATTGGCAATTTTTTTACACTTTAATATGTTATATTTTATAAGCTCTACTGTGTTCCCTGTAGCTACCTATGGTTGTGAAAGTTAGCCCTTTAAAAAGCTAGACGAGAAGAAAATCGACTCGTTTGAGTTGCGGTGCTGGAGAAGGCTTCTCTATATTCCTTGGACAGAAAAGGTGACTAACAAGCATAACCGCAAACATGTCACCAGAAGGCAAAACCACAAAACTGCATCTCATTTATTTTGGTTGTCTCATGTCATAAGAGCTGAGGAGGCTCAGTGGTTAGAATGCAGTACTGCAGGCCATTTCTGCTGACTGCCGGTTGCCTGCAATTTGGCAGTTCAAATCTCACCAGGCTCAGGGTTGACTCATCCTTTCATCCTTCTGAGGTCAGTAAAATGAGGACCCAGATTGTTGGGGGGTGATATGCTGACTCTGTAAACCACTTAGAGAGGGTTGTAAAGAACTGTGAAGCAGTATATAAGTCTAAGTACTATTGCTATGTAGGGGAATTCACTGTAAAAAGCAATGGTCTTTGGAAGAGTCAGCAGTAAAAGGAAACCAGGAGGTCAAATAACATAATGGCTGGACACTCTATCAAAGCTGATCCCAGCCAGGAAAACTCAAAGGAATAGTGCAAGATCAGAACAGACTTGGCCCATAGAATAGCCAAGAGTCAGACTTGACTGAGTGGTTAATGTCATCATTATCATCAATATATTATACTATATTTAAAATTATTTTGCTGTAGGTTAACAGGCGTCAGTCCCGATTACAAGAAGTTATTCAATATATGAATAAATAATGGATTACCCAGTCCCATGGACATTATGGCTGGTAACACTGAACAATCAACCTTGACTCTGAACTCTTCCCTTCAACGTCTAGTCCCAGGAAGTAACATGGAGGTAAATCTGATGTAATTCTATTTGGGTTGGATAATTAAGAGAGAAAGGATTCTGGTTTGCACCTTATAACGCAATAGATTATTACATAAAGTTCTAGTTAACTCGGGCAAGCTCAAGTGAGCAATAGTAATTACATATAATTTCAAAAGGTGTATTTAACACTAATATTAGGATAACTACAGAAACATAGAACTTGTAAAAGAAACTTCTCACTCTTCTTTATTAGTGAATTGGTTAGGGTGCAACAGAATATTTTGAATGTCTTTTCCTCCAGGTTTTTCAGCACATGGACTAAGTTTCTATTTATGAGATAAACTCACAATAGACTTCCATTCTGTCTTTTGATTATTTATGTCTAATATTTCTTCTACTATTTCCCAGCCTTCCCTTAATTTCTCATAAATTAGGAAGGATGTATTTTTTTATATAAAGAAATAAGTATTTCATCCAAATACATCACATGACCTGTGATAGTATAACAACTTCACGTCGTATACTTAGACACTTTATTTTCAGTACTTATCATTGTCTTGGCATTAGTTTCATTCTATTTCCTACTTCTGATTGATCTATCTTTCTCTAGAGACTCCTGTACATTGCAGCTTACGGCACTAACTGATGGACCTTTGCTGTTTGGTGGACATTCAACATCAATACTGGAAATATTGTTTTAAATGTTCAGTATACATAAGCCACTATTATCAATAACTCTCTGAAACTGCATATTTTCAAGGGCAAAACAATCAATAATTTGTCAAACTATTACAAAAATTCAAATAATGGAGTGTCAATAGACATTTTAGAGATACAATTTCTAAGCTTTTCTTTTAGGATAGATAGAGAACAGCATTCAAGAAAGATGCAAACAAATAGCTCATTGATTTGGATGGATAGATAAATGTTAACAATTATTTGGGGTGCCTCTGAGCTACAGCTCCTCCTAAATCTTGATATCACAACTAAAAATCTTCAGACTATTCAAGGAACAATGGACTCTTAAGAACTGCTGTATAGGTAGTCTCAATTTACGGTCATAATTGAGCCCAAAATTTCTGTTGTTAAGTGAGATATTTGTTAAGTGAGTTTTGCCCCATTTTATGACCTTTCTTGTCACAATTGTTAAGTGAATCACCACAGTTGATAAGTTAGTAGCATGTTTCCTAAGTGAATCTGGCTTTTCCATTAGCTTTGCATGTCAAAAGGTTGTAAAAGGTTTTCACATGACCTTGGGACCCAGCAACGGTCATAAGCAGGAGTCATTTGCCAAAGCATCTGAATATTGATCACATGATCATGGGGGTGCTACAAAGGTCATAAGTGTGAAAAAACAGTCATAAGTTACTTTTTTCAGTGCCGTTGTAACAGGTCACTAAATGAACTGTTGTAAGTCAAGGACTAGCTGTACTAGTAGTACACATACAATATGACATTGGTTCTTGAAGTTATACATATTGGCCTTCTAGCTCATGTTGTGTTTGCCAATTAGATCAATGTAACAACTTCAATAATGTCTTTTTTGACATATATCTCATTCAAGAACACCTTCAGTCCAATCTCTTCAGCAAAGTTCTACACTTCTATCTCATATTCACTATATGATTAAATATCCCTCTTCTCCCTCCCTCCCTCTTCTCTTTTGCCTTTTATTTTTACCACAGCTTTTATGACCCCCCCCCCCATTTTGGTTCATATGCTTAAACTATCATCATTTTCTGTTTAACTAGTTTTCACCTTCCCAGTTTCCACCCTCAAATCTTGGGTAAAATACTTTATCAATTTATTTGAGACTGATTCATCTAAAGTAAAACTCCATGTTTATGTAGCACTAAAACTTTTCATCTACTACAGATTCTGGGAAATAGTTATTATCTATTGCTTTTCAAGTACAAACTGAGCATCTATCTGTCTTACATGCCCAGATAGTCCATATATATAAAATGCAAATATATAAAATGGAATGAAATAAAACAGAGTGGTGAATAATTTAAAATTGTTATCATTTCTGAAGTTGCTGATTAGATTCTAGTCCTTTCCATTTGAATCTAAATGTAAAATACCTAAGAATAACATTCTACCACAGTTAGCTTAATATTCACTATAAAAATTGAGCAGCCCACCCATAATAATTTTCCTAAAACATATGGTTCCAAAGATAGATGACATAGCAAAGCAGAGGCAAAAGGCCTACTGAGAAAAAGACTCAGATAAACCTCTTAGTGAAAAAACAGGAACGTCAAGAGACTTCAGTTTTCTTTATAACTGTTGATGACAGTCTAATGGTCTTTCAGCATCAATGGATTTCTCAAACTTGAATTTGCCTGCAGTCTCTCACGGGAAACAAGGACAATGGCTGACTTCCAGAAAGCCTGAAATCTTGAGTGTCACCCTGCCTTAAACCATCCCAGTCATTTTTGGAACTTTATTTTTCCATAATGCATACTATTTGCTTGGAGGATGTAGCAGGGAGGCACATCTACTGTATACCATTGGCTGAAGATTGGTACACTTTTTCTAGCTTGGATGTTGGTTCTTTTCCAATGAGTGTGGAGCTTCAGGAGGGGACAGACATGAAGATGTAAGGAAGGGAGGAATGCCTACCTAGCCAGCAAGATGAGCCAAATCAACCCTGGCAATCAATGGAGTTGATCACCAGGGTTGCATCAGATGGTCCTCCTATTCATCATGCACACTACTAGTATAGCCTCTAGTAGGTATGAACATTTCAATAATTAGAAAGCCAAAGAGATTCTCATAGATATAGGACATTCTGAAAGATACTCTGTTCAATCAACTTTTAATCTGAAAGAACTCATGGCAAAATAAATTATTTTTCAGCGGCCTCAGCATTCCTTTAAACAGTTGAACATTGCTAATTCTTAATTTTCTGAGGGAGCCAACATTATGTAGAAAAAGCTTGACAGACACCAATAAGCAGTCAAGTGGAATGAGAAGTATAAACAGGGTAATTTGAACCTACAGTTCTCAAATGTAAGTTACATTTGCAGCCACAGAAATTACATTGAAAACCGCAGTCATCTTGCTAATGCATCTGCTTTACTACAAGCTAACCATTCCATTCATTTTTTAAGGCTACCATTTCATTTAGAGCTTTGCAGTTATTTTTCACTTTAAAAGAAGAAGATGATCATCAGAAATCTATATAACTCAAACAAAGAACACCTCACATATAACAAAGAACATCTCACAAAAAAGACTCATATCATTATGTATTCCCTAGGGCCTGTTTATATATTTGAAGTTTATCCCTGTATCACGTTAGTAACCTTGCAAAACAGATGAGATCACTTCTTCCTAAGTTGAACCATTGGTCCATCTAATTTAATAAATGTCAACAATAATAGACAAGAGACCAGGATTTCAGGAAGTAATTTTTCCTAGAACAATTAGGAAAGCCAGATTTGAATCTGGAACCTTCTGTAGGCAATGCTTGCAGATCCACAGATCTTCCACAGTGCTGAAAGAGAGTGACTTGCTCAAGGACACCCAATGTGTTTCCCAACTGACTGGAATACAGATTGTACTATCTCAATTCTAATAAAGCTCGTACAAACAGGATTTTTTTGAACCCAAATTGAACATACACATTGTTGAATATCTTATAGTATTTTTCAGTCAACTCCAGCTTAGATCTTCTGCTTTAATATCTCCTGCTTTAATTTCCAGACTATACTACGGTAGCATATGATTCATCCACTAATAATGCTTTTTAAATGATTCTCCTGATAATTACAGAAAATCTGTTAAAATCACAAAACTAATACAACAATGGGCTTGTTTTCTAGAGGAATCATGTTGCATTAGTTCAATGAGGACAATTCTGTGTTCATAACATTTTAGGCTGTTTTTGATATTCTAATAGACATTACAGTGAAGTACCCAGGAGTCTTGCAGTCTTTAACTCATTCGTGACTCTGTGAAGTCCTATTAAAAGGAGACATTTTGCACCCCTCAAAATGATATGAACCGCAATTTACGGTAAAATACATATGATAACATAAATTTATTCCAGATGGTCTACAAAAGTAGAAAGAAGTTTCTCTACTTTATGAATAAATACAAAGTTTTAAGGACACTACCAAACTAGTCAGCTGAAATGGGTGTGGTATCTGCAGCAATAACAGGTACTTTTGGAAAAGATTATGGGAAAACACAACAGAATTCCCCCTTCCTCCATCAAGAGCTAACTAAAATGTTCAAATATAGCCATATTTATTTTGCATGCTTAGAAAGCGGAACTTTCAATCACTGGATCTTTAGGGCATTCTAATATAATATGCAGCAAGTGAAAACAAATGGGTCATGTGATACTGAAGGCATTCAATTTAATAAAGTAGAAAGTAAGATTGGTACAGTATTTAGATACTTGTTGTCACTGACTTGGTCCATGACCGTCTGACATCTGTGCTCCATCTGACAGCAGCAGATTGGCATTCTCTGCACATGTCTTTTCAATTCCTGTCATCTGTTTTTTTGCCGTTCTATACACATTCTACGCACATTGCATTATTTACTCAAGTACGAACCTTTCAGTGGCGCTCATAAGGGGCACCTTCTCTTCACAAGTATATTCTGGAATGAATGCCGGATTCAACATTAGGGAGAGAAGATGACTGAACACTACTTCCTTTCAAAGAGCTTCCAAGACTGAGTAACCCGTCTGTAGGCTGCAGAAAACGTAAGTCTCCCTCATACGTTTCATCCGCTGTTTACATTTACTTCACTGTTGATACGTTATCTAATTTAATATGCCTTTTGTGTCTGCCCTGGTAACTTCCCAGTTAATAAAACTATTAAATAACTGCATTGTGAACTGCAAATATGCCTGAAGAAAAGCCTCAGCAGCTTTTGTGTTAGCAGTACACATAAATATGGCTTTTTCCCCCCTTTAAAAGCAGCCATTTAGTAAAAAGAATGCTATCGTCAGCACAGGGACCTGAATTTCGAGAACTGTCAGATAGGACTACAGAATTCTTGTTTAGTGAAGCAAGCAATCTTCGTTTTTCCCCATTTATTAATGATTCAATATTGCAGTAAGCCAGCAATTAATTAATATGATCAACATAGCACTAGATATGTAAAAGACATCCTTTCTTGATGTATAGAGGAATGAATATGTATTTGTGTGTGTGTGTGTGTGTATATATATCTTTACATATACATATATATACACATACGTATACATACACGGATAATTTACTTTCATTACTGTAGTATCTTGATAGAACTTTCAGTTTTCATTAAATCATTCATAACAAGGCCTGCTAGCAGGTAATATAGTTGTGTATTATTAAGTATAGAGCATGGCTCTTTTAAGTTACCCTCTTTAATTCCCTAAACTAAAAGGAAAGTAAGATTAATAACCAGATACTGCTAAGTTAAGACAGGCAAGCAGATTCACACAGAGACACACATGTGAAGTTATAATACTCACCATTAGCACTGCAAAGTTACCGAAGTGAGTACTATGAAGAGTGGTAATATTGTCTGCAGAGCTAATTATGTGGCACCCTTCTCCCCACCAGCCTCCATGTCCATGTAGAAGGTCAAAAGCCCAAAAGACTGCAATGGGGTTTATGCCCTGGGTAAAGTGCTTCAGTGTTATAATAAGAGGACTGGTGAGGTTTCCGATATTGCACCCATCTGCCAAAGGAACAAACCAAATTAAAGCAATGAAGTGGAAAATGCTTTATTGCTATATCCTCTTCATAGAAGCCCATAGCAATTTTTGTACACATACATAGACATTAGAGAGAGCAAAAATCCCTCTCCTGGTCTATCAGCAGAAAGCAATGTACAAAAGTTTGGAATAGTTAATGTTGTCTACAATTGCCATTTTATTCGGTTAATCTGCAAATAACAGTGCTACCTAAATGCCCTGAATCAAAACGATGGTCTCAAACAACAATAGTAAATTTTAAACTAATATCTTTGATAGAATTAACATCAGAGACCATTTCGTTGTCCAAAAATTAAATTATAACCTTCTAAAATGTGAACCCAATTTGGGATATAATGAAATATTTAATAGATCATGATCTGAATCTTACACCAAAAGGAGAGTATGAAACCCATTACTTTCATCAACAAAAACATTTCTTATACTGTACATTTATCATTTCAAGAGATACACTGATGACTATCAATGTACGTGCAACAGGACTGTAACCAATCTTTTTAGGATCGGGACTTTCTATGGGTATAATCAGAACTAAAAAGCAACATTCCATTTCCTCCTCCTTCGCACAATCCTCTTTTTTTTTAAACTTTCTGATAAACTTCGGCGAGCCACAAAAGAGAATCCTATCGTATTTACAATTGCCAAGCTTCTCAGCTGTACAAGTTTCTTTTTAAAATACGAAGACACCGGTAACAAAACACACATTTTTGTTAGTGCAGAGGCAATTCTCAGATCAGCATACCTGCGTGCTACACTGCACCATTATACGAGATACTCTCATGTATAGCTAGGCTTTAGAATAAGAAGAAGAAAAAAAGCAACGCAAAACACTTACCTATTTTAATGAAGACGACGGGTGTGCCAATGACCCTCTGCTTCCCATAACCTGCAAGGTGAGACGAGTTTGCGGTGTTGGGAAAGAGTTTTCCATTCCGAAAGGCAATAAACTGTAGCTTGCAAGAGGAGTTATCAACAGATTGCCAGGCTGCAGATGAGGAGAAGACAGACTGTGGCAAATGAACTGAAGCTATTGCCACAGCATTCTGTACAATGAGAAGGGTGGGGGGAGGGAGGGAGGGAAAAAGAGAGCGAGAGAGTGAGTGAGAGAGAGAATTTAAAATGCAAATCACAACAGGGCTGCTTTCATTATATTTTAAACTCCTGTACGAGCAAATGTGCTCTGCTTCAATTTTCCAACATGCTAGAAACAACCAAAGGAGCAGGAGCTGTAACCATGGGAATAGGACTGGTACAGTGCATATTAAAACAGAAAACGTTTTGATTGAATGTGAAGATCTTTATGGTCAAGCTCCCTGCTGCAGAGGTGAGAATGGTTCTTACCATGCCTGCTAGAGGGTCCATCAACACTGCAGATCTGATTTAAAGAGACAACCTCTCCCAGGTTTTCTTGTTCACTTAAAACAGAATCAGACAACTTACAGTAAAATTGCATCTTTTTGAAAGGATAATTACAGGAGAGTGAAATGCATTTTATTAGTAGCTAAAACTGCATCAGGGAACGGGTCTAAATCGAAGTATGCAGTGCAGTCAGTTTCATATTTCTTGTGGGACTATGATTTCATCCTTTTAAAAAATTACTCCGTTCCCTAATGCAGACTTGCAAAATCACATATCCTTAACCCTAGTGTACTAGAAGAAGCAAGGAGTATTCAGGCTATTAAAATACACAAAATATGTAACCGAGTTGTAACTGTCTTTTTAGGTTACTGAAACATCTGCAGATTGGCATTATTAAATTAATGATTTCCCCATCAAGTAGTTGTTTTTCCCCTTACGCAAAGAATAACCTTGTTGTCATTAAGGCCAGACAAATATATGGCAGTAGAGTAGGGCGGGAGACACAGAACACAAAATACTGCCTGAGATTTAGAAGCTCTGGTATGAAAAAATACAACAGCAGCATGAAGAATGAGTAGGCTTCATTTCTCTTGATACTAAAATGCGGCACCTGTAGTACAACACTGTCCCACAATTTTAGAAGTCAGAATATTTTTGAAAATAGCAATTCATCTCATCAAAGTTTTACAGTTGCTGAACACACATGTACAATGTTAAAATAGCAGTTATAATAGCAAACATTTTTAGATATAAGAAAACTCCACACTCACAAACATATAATAATCATCATGAAAGAAGTGACAAATCAGAGCTTGAGTTATTGGAGTTGTAATACACAAAACACTTTTCCCTTAGAAGCCAAGGAGGCAGTGCAATCAACCACTTAATTTTAAGGCCCTGATCTATTAGAGAGGCATTTTAACTCAAGTAGCAAGGGTACCACCAAAGGACGGTAAGTATCTATGGCATTATTTAATATTATTACTGCAATATAAAATTGCTTTCTTTTTTCTTTTAACCACCAACACCAGAATATGGGTCTCCATATTCTTGATAGTTACATGTGAACTCTTCCCACAAAAGTATGAAATTTTGCAAAAATCTGTATTTTTACCACCAAAGCCTAGGTTTTCTACCTCTGCCTAAATTCTTACGAATGCTTAAAGTCAAGTTAAAGTAGCTTAACACAGACACCCAACACACAAAGGTCACACTCTATCTTACTTAGATGATGATCATTGTGAAACTGGAGTTGCCTGTGCTATACTTTCATTCAGGGCAGAGGTGGGTTCCTACTGGTTCTAGCCGGTTCTATAGAACCGGTAGTAACATGCCAATTATGTCACGGAGCCAGTCCTGTTGGTGTCTCCCTGGATGCCGCCATCTTGGATTTTGCTTCTGCACATGCACAGGAAGCTAGTTTTTTATTGCTGTGTGCACACACGCACATATAGCACGACCCTGAGTAAACCGGTAGCAAAAATATCCACAACCCACCCCTGATTCAGGAAGCAGTAGCCAAATTTGTACTATGATAAATTTTGCCATCACTACCACAAAAACACAAATCCATGATTATGGATCACAGGAATATGAAACCCTGACTGAATTTGATTTTATTGCAGTTTTTCTTCTATTCTATAGATACAGTATGTCAACTTTTTAAATCTTTCTGATTATTTGCACATACTTATCTCATGTGAAATCTGGGATGCCTTATCATTTCATAGACAATCAAATATAAGATGAGCAAACAACTTATTCAAAATTTATTTCAAGAGCTAAGAAACTAGCTTATAAATGGACAACTGAACTAGTCACATAATACTGAGGGTTCATGTCATATAGAAATTGAAAGGACTGTACAAAGTATTCAAAAATACAGAGATATATTTTATAGCACAGTGAACTTAGTTTGAAGTACTGGCGGCCAGTGAAGCAGTTTGTTAAGCAGCAAAACCTTTCAGGAACCAGTGGATTCATGATGCTGACTAAAGCATATCCCAATAAAGAAGAATATTTGTAGATTAGGGTTGACAAGAGGGATTCTTGGTGTTCTCTGAGCTTGCTTGTTTTCTTGCAGATGTTTCTTCATCCAAACTTGGTAACATCAGCAGCACTGATGATGTCACCTGGTTTGGGTAATGAAACGTCTACAAGAAAACAAACAGATTCAGAGAGCATCAAGGACTGCTAAAATATCCCATTTCTGATCTCAAGACTTCTTAAGGTTATCATTGATCTGTGCTGTCCACCATGATGCGGCAGCTTGTCAGTACATTTGCTTTATCAGTCCCAAATATCCATGAAACCAATATTGGCTATCCATTCCCTGGATATTTGCTTCAGTTGCTCCTGGGGGCCTTTGAAGAAGTAGATGTGATCTTTAACTGGAACAGTTGGAACAGAGGATGGAGCTGCGTGTGGCAAGCCATCCCTTGTACGGAAACCTCTAAGGCAGAGACACCAAAGGGAATTGCCCCTTGGAAGAAGCCCCCTAATAGATGGGCCACTAGTGAGAGCTGGTTCATCTTTTTCTTTCTGAAATTATGTGCCTAGAATAGTTCTGTAATAATATCATGGTAAGGCTGAGGGGCCTCAATTTAGCATAATTGCAGATGTAAGTAGGGTATAGGAGGAGTACTATCTCTTCTTATTCTCTCACACGGAAGCATTATGGTAGCCTTACCCTCTAGGTTGCATGTACTGTTGCTTAGTGTATGTATACTTAGTACAAGAAATATTAGAGCCAGGATCCCAAATTACAACAGAAATTCTGTTTTGCATTCAAAGCTTTCTGTCTCTTCCAAATACTAATCTTGAAATTTTGTATCATGTGTTGGGTATTCAGGATAGACTGGGAATTTTGTTGGGTGTACTCTATAGCAACACATGTCATCCATCTTGCTGATCAAGTGTTCCTACCTGAGCTGGTAAGGGTTGCCTTGGACTTAGTGCTGGGGATTGCTAGTATGATAATTATGAAAGATTTCAACATCCATGTTGGTCTTCTTTGGTTGAGACAGACCACAACCTGTTGGGATTTAGGCTTACAGTGATTCTCTGCAGGGATGGAACCATCAGAATAGCTCACATATAGATTCCAATGGATTTCAAAAGGCTCAATGAAGTTTTCCAATCAGTATGGTTGGTATTTCCATCAATATTTGGGTGTTTTGGGAAACAATAACTTGTGAGCATCTTTTCCCATGTGCAACCCCTTTCATTCAATTGGTATAAGTTTCAGCTGAAGGAAATGGAAAACTCATCTTGCATCTGACTGAACACTAGTAAAAGCTAATTATCAAGTCTGCTTTGTAGTGATTATGGTTAAACAGCCATTTTTCTCTTTGTGTCATCTCAGTGTCACCCAGTGGAGCTTTTTCAGTGATTTAAGGCCTTTTGGGACCTGGCCCAGTTACATATTGTATAGAACCCTCAGTAGCTCACTATGATATGTTGGTTACACATTTACATGGCAACATTGATTATGTTCTTAGACTCTAGAATATAGCAGTTCAGCTTGTAGAGATGTCCAGAATTATCTCATCAGACATATTTCATTGAGTTTAATTTTAAGGACTGATTTTAGAGAGAAGATGCACAGGCAAGATTAGCTAACCACATGATGCTTGCTCCTTGCCTTTGTCAATTATTCCATCTAGTAGGAAGGTGATGTTCAGATGGATTATAAATAATGTATTATATATGTATAAATAATACATACATACATACAGCAATTATGAATTCTTCCTTACAAGGAGGAGTGGTCCCTCTTTCTATAAAGAAGGCTCCAGTGAGACTACCAATCAAGATATTGTAACTGGATCTATAAGATCTATATAATTATATGCCAATGGACAACATTATTTCCTGGAATTAAGCATGCAGTAGATGACCAGAGCAAGACCAGTGGTGGGATTCAATTTTTTTTCTGTGGGCATGGCTTGGTGGGCGTGGCAGGGGAAGGATACTGCAAAATCTCAATTTCCTCCCGATCATCTGGGACTTGGGAGGCAGAGAATAGATGGGGGTGGGGCCAGTCAGAGGTGGTATTTACCAGTTCTCTGAACTACTCAAAATTTCGGCTACTGGTTCTCCAGAACTGGTCAGAACCTGCTGAATCCCACCTCTGATCCAGACACTCCTGGATGAAACACATTTTCTAGATTCATATCAACTGGTGTTTAGGCCTTAGTCCATTGTTGAATGGTCTTTCCCAGGGGATAGGAAAAATGAAATGTTGATTCTCCTGGGTCTTTCAATACCTTCAATACCACTGACCACATATTCTTGAGAGGTTGTCCCAGGTAATTGAGGAGGGAAAACCTTTAAACCCATACCTAGATCACTATCTCCATTTCTGCTCAATGTTTAGCTTTTTGGGTTCTGAAAGTTTAATTTCTCCATATGCTGTTAACATGCACATGAAATCACTGAGTGAGATCATTCAAGAGATTTAAAGTAAGATGTTATCTGTAACTGAACTCAAACTCATTTTTCCCATCACATCCATATGAAACAGTGAAACTGCAGAAACACAACCTGGCTATGCTGATAGACTGGATGAGGGTTAAAGATTAAACCAGACAGCTTGAAACTTGTACTAATGCTGAATCATTAGCAATTGATTGATGTGGATACAGACAATCTTACAATGATAATCTATTTTCTGGTAATATTTGGCTTAGATTGTTGTAGTACTGCACATTGTACTGCCCTAATGGCTTTCAGGAAATCAGTGAAAATTGGCTCATCTACAGAGATTTCAAGTAAGTATGATTTGGGATATATCAAGCACCAGGGAAATCAAGAGATTCAGGCAGTTCAAATGAGCATACAGATTTATTGTAAGCTTAGCTGTCTACAAGAGTCTAGCCAAGTAACCATTAAAGGAATGCATGGGAATTGAGAAAGGAATTCAAGGTAGGCTTGACTTAGAACTCTTGTGGGCGCACAGGAACTCGTCACTTATGACATGCTTGACCCCTCCCTCAGCTCAGCCTGGTCATCTCCTACAGTCATTGCTTACTTGGATGCTGGTGTTATGATGATGCTCTATTTCATTTAATTTTATAGGTTTTATACCCAGTTTTTGTGCACTGGGTATCTTAATGTATATAAATATGGCAAGTGAGTAAATAAATAAGTAAATAATGGGATTGTCCTTGAAGATGGATTAGAAACTTCAGTAAATATAAATATATAAGAACTGCACAATATGAACTTGTCACATCAAATTTTTATGAATTTTGCTAGATTCCACTTCATTTCTTGTCCCAATTTCAGGCGCTTGTTTTAGTGTATAAAGCTCTTCAGGACTTGGGACCACTACACCTGCAGGAATTCTTCCCATATGTTACTTACTACCTATATCCCAAGATAATCTTCAGACAACTTGATTTGTGTGCTCACTGTGACTGAAATGTGGCAAGTGACTACCCAGCAACTTTTGAATATTGAATATTGAACTTTCTCAGTGAGCTATGCCTGGTAGCAGGCACTATCTCTTGACCTTTAACAAAGAGATTATTTTCTCGTTGCTTTTTAGAATAATATTATTGTAATTTTCAACTTATGACCACTGCTTTTCTTTGCTATTATTTTGTTACTTCATTTGATCATATATATTATATATGTTTTAACTATTAAGGTTTTAATAGACAATTTTGATCATGAGGATAGTAAGCTGAAACAGATGGGCCTGGATATCCCACTAACCTAAAACAAACATTAGGACTTAGTGAGACACATGAACACAACAAACAATTTCCAGGATTTTTTAGGAGAAAAGGTACTTTGTGACTTGAGTTTTTCCCCATGTGTTACTTACGATTTTTCTAAGCATTATAACAGTCAACTAGAGCAGCTTAGCAGCTTTTACTATAGGGAGCAAAATGTATTTCTTCCATGAGAAAGCAATGTGTTTTATATATTGTTAGTTCCACAACTTTAATAAAATGTTATTGAAAAACAAAATGCTTATACATTTAAAGACAAATGTTCAGGATTGTTAAAGGAGGAAAAATACAGTTTACTTCTTTTAATGCAGATAGATAGTTCCAGTAGAATAGTGAAAGTAACTTGCATTAGCATATAATTTGAATGCTGTAAAGTTGATCACAGATAGTAGGTAACATTTGCTGTCAGCTCTCTCATATCTTGCAAGGAAATCTGATCTAACTATTCAAACAGATGCAAGATTTAAACATCTATTCCCACCTGCTCACATGAGTATGCTAGGTTACAGGTATCAATAATTCTGAGCTTATATGACAACAAAAAAAGGCAAAAGTTATAATAATGTAACCACCATTAGGTTATTTACTACCCATATTACTTTATGTACTTAAAAGTATCTTCGTTCTCCACTTAGGATTCTAGGCAATTCACTGTAAAGTATGAAATACATATAGCATAACTCATTAAAAATTGTTAATTAAAACATAATGAATCACCTCAACTAAATAAAAACAATAATGTCCTAATTGCTTTCATTATATTGGCCCCTTTATCTAGAAACTGAAAAAGCACAGTCTTCACTGCTTTCTGAAATGAAATTAAGGAAGGCGCCAATCTAACCTTCTTGATAACAAACTATCCTATTATTACTAAAACCTGAAGCTGTTGAAACCAGCATGACTAAATCTCTTTTAAAATGTCAGTAGATTTAAGTATTTCCCTGTGTTTCCTTTTTTGAAAGTAGGATTAGGATGCTGTCAGTTGTGCCTGGATTGCATTTGCATTCAAAACAGTGCTCAGGTAGCCCCATTATGGGGTAATCTTAGACATGCCTATTAAAAATAAATCCTAATGAGTTTATTGAAGTGTAGTCCATACAGATGCGTGTAGGATTGCAATGCAGATATACAAATTCCATTAACTAAGAGGAATCTAATGAATAGGAATGATGCCCATTGTGCCTGATCAAAAGCAGGGTGGAAGAAATAAGGATAAATGGAATAAAAGATGATAGGCAATAATGACTTTCCTCTAATCAAAAAAGTCAGTCTGGTCACCTTAGCAAATTCTGTCAATTTCACTAACAATTCCTCCATGGTAGACAGTACTAAATCTTTCCATTTTTGGGTATACAATACTCTTGCTGCAGAAATCACATGCTGAAATAATTACTCCTCTCCTAAAAGGAAACGTTCTGGTTTCAATTCAATATTAATCTTTAAAATCCTCTCTATCAACGTGTGTATTTGAATCCATTTTTAAGCTTTTGTACATGTCAGCCAAATTATGATAGAATGTCCCCTTACATTGTTCACATTTCCAACATAATATTTGGAATGCTTTCATAGTTTCTAAATAATTTGTCTGGTGTGGTGTACCAACAATACATCATTTTATAACAATTCTCCTCAAAATCATAATATACTTTTTGAGTTATAAGGGTGGTTCAGATAAGTAAGTACCATAAGTAAGTAATAAGCAAGCAAGTAAATGTCAACCCTTTTTAACCACATATTTTCCCATTGATCCATATATTATAACAAATATTCTTAGTTCACTTTATCATACATTCTTCAACCTGTTCTTCCATTTCAGTTTATATGTTTTAACAATTAAAAGTTACCTTTTTTTTGCTCCATATCTTAAATCTTTCTGATAACTGTAAATGGGAAAACAATTGACAATTATATCCTTGTATCAATAGTTGCTAACTTGATTTAATTTAATATTTGGTGATTATCTAATAATTTCTGGTATGTTAACCATTTGTATTTTTCCCTGATCCTTCACTTCTGTAAAATGCTTCTTATACTGAGATCCATAGAGGTGTTTTTGGGAACAGCATGAGTTTGTATCTATTCCATGAGCTGTGGTGGCGCAGTGGTTAGAATGCAGTATTTGCAGGCTAATTCTGCTGACTGCCAGCAGTTCAATTCTTACTGGCTCAGCCTTCCATCCTTCCGAAATTGGTAAAATCGGATTGTTGGGGCAATATGCTGACTCTGTAAACTGCTTAGACAGGGCTATAAACCACTGTGAAGCTGTATAGAAGTCTAAGTGCTGTTGCTATTGCTATACTCTCAATATGCAATGTGAAATAAATGGATCAAAAACGATAGGCAACTAAAGTAGAGATTTCACCAAAAACCTTCTCTTATCATAATTGTGTAAGTTTATTTCATGAAAGGAAATCTAATCTTTCCAGGTAGAGATTAAATAAAGATGATGGAATTTGCAGAGATGGCTAAATTAATCTCATTTTTTAGACAAAAAAGAATCTCTATGGTCAACTGGAAACCTCTTATAGACTTTTTGCATGAAACAGAAAAAAGTGTGTTCATGATTTGTGGTTTTGATGATTAGGAAGAAACCTGGATAATAAAAAAGTGAAGTTATTTTATAATCAGAGTAAGAGATAATTGTATACGTGTACTTATATTTGCTGCAAAGGAAATTGGAAACTGCTTTCTATTCTTTCTTTTCACTTTTTCTTTCTGCAGTTCATGCATGCTTGCTTGTGTTATTTATTTGCATTAGTTTGTGTGTAGTTTTTTAACTTTATGTATTTTATTAATTACATTTTAATTGTTTACATTTCTAAAATTAATTTAATTTTTTATTAATTACATTACATAATTACATACAGCCACCCATCATATCAAAAGCGATTCTGTGTGGCATAATCAAACAAAAACCACAGATATAAAAATATAGAAATCTACATTAAGAAATAAATAATATAAAAACAAATAGGCAAAGACAGGACAAAAATGGCAAAACAATCTCAACAAGAATGCTATCTAAGCAAATCTCCAGTTAGCTGGGAGATCCAAGCGTGAAAAGATAACCAGGTCTTGAAGGTCTTCCAAAATAACAAAAGGGATAGAGCTGAAGTTTCTAGATTGTCTTCAAAGGCAGCTTCATATACAGCACACTGCATTAGTCCAATGTGGAGGTGACAAGGGCATGAATATAAGCAAGGCCTGCTCATCCAGAATACAACTGCTGCACAAGACAAAGCTTTGCAAAGGCCCAGAGGTGGGTTCCTACCGGTCCTATAGAGTAGGTAGTAACTCTGCGGTGATGTCACGGAGTCGGTTCTGTTGGTGGCTCCATGGGTGCCGCCATCTTGGATTTTGCTTCTGTACATGCGCAGAAGCTAATTTTTGCTTTTGTGCATGTGTATAAGCTAGTTTTTGACTGCGACCCTGAGCGAACAGGCAGTAGGAAAATTCAGAATCCACCTCTGCAAAGGCCCACCTAGTGACGACCGCCACATGCCCATTAAGCAGGAATCATGAGTCTAGAAAGGCCCTATGTTGCCCATTGGATTTGTTTGGGGCAATGCAACCTTATCTGGTGCCCAAAGTGGAATGGCCCTGAAATCAGTAGGCCCAAAAAATCCAGAATCATTCAATCTTGCCAGGGTTCAACTGAAGCCTATTGTTCCCTACCCAGACATTCATAGCTCCAGATACCAGGATAAGATATTCAGCATTTTGCTTAATTTGTTTTGTAAAAAATATATCTAAAAAAGGCTGCTAGGCAATGCTAACAGTAGACAAAGTCAGGTGGGGTAAATACACAGCTAAGCAATATAGGCAACCCAATAGCTAATCAAGAGCTATTACTTTGTCAATGTTTAAAAACGTGCCTACTGTACCAGACACATATGATATATTAAATACTGTTTTAAACATAGACAAGGTCACGTTTTACTCCATTTCCCTTCTGAATTCTTCCCATTGTTAAACCAAAGTTTGGTTTATAAAACAAGAATAATTTCCTGGAATTCCAGGCGTTTTCCAACTACTAATTTCTGAAGTCAGAATTATAAGGAAATCTTACAGAGATGAAAAACAAGTTTGCCTTTTGAAGAAGTTAACAGATGATGGACCACCCAGACAATGATGAAGGATTGAAGTAAAGCAGCTGTTCCCAACCTTTCTGCCTCTGCAGACTACCGCTGTCAGCAGGTGGTCTGCAGAGAAAGATGGGATGGTTTTGCGTGTGCACCACTTGTGCAAATGCAGTTTCGCAGGCTCGCATGCTTGCCTGCCACTTGCATGGACCGGTTCCCAACAGGCCATGGACCAGTACCAGCCCATGAACTGGGGGCTGGAGACCCCTGAAGTAAAGTATTAGTCCTGGCTTACCCCCTTTATGTGTTCATGGTATTCTATAGTGCAGTGCTTGGACAGAGATCAGTGCTTGGTATCCGATGGGAAGCATATGTGCTTCTTTTCTGCTCACAAGTAGTTGTGGGAAAGATTGTATTTTTGTTTTCAACCAAACCCCACTAATGTGCAAATCTCCATAGCTACAAGTTTTCTCTTTCCTTTTATGTAGAGCTTCTGCCTCACAGCCCTTGATGCTGAGATAATTTGGCATATGGTTGCTTACAAATTATTCCACTTTTTAATGAATAACATTATTGTGAAGATAAGTGAAATGCTTGGGTTATTACCTAGAAAGCAATGCCTATGGGGGCCTGCAGGTTTCACCAAGGAATATTACATAACTATAGAAAACAAAGGATAATATTTATTAGCTGTATGTCTCGCCTTTCTCATCAAAATGGCTGGCAATATATTAATCTGCCTTCTGAGGAAGTAGGACCATGATTGACTCATCTGCATTAATCATCCATTGGTCTTCCTTCCTCAAGGACTCGACTAGTTTCTTTTGATTTCACTCATTCAGATTTTTAGCCCCAGGTGAAAAAAGACTTATTCCCAGATAGCTCACATTGAAAAGAAGGGGGATAGCTTGTATGTGAATTTCTCAAGATTAGTTTGGTTTTCACAGTAGACCTGCAGCCTGGCTATTCCATAGGGCTACAAATCTGGATTGCAACAATCCATATAATTAATAGATGATGGACGCAACCATCTTTTTTGTAGAATATTTTTTGGGGGGTGATTTTTTTTTGGGAATTTTTTCTTCTGTGCATGCCTCCCCCCCCGCCTTCTCCAGCTTGCTTACCTTGCTCTTAGGACTGAATCCCGAGCTGCTGGTTGCAATGGATGGCTTGCTTCAACTTTTTTAAAGCTAAAAAAGAATACCAGGCAGAATCAGTTGTTCACCAAGGAGATGGATTGCATTGCAGCCTGCAATCCATCTCCTTGGTGAGCAACTGATTCTGCCTGGTTGGCTCCTTCAATTGGGTAAGTAACGGGGAGCGGTTCTTTGCTTTTAAAAAATAGTTTGGCTCGACTGAAGAACTGGTGGCCGCCTGGGAACAGGCGGCTACTGGGGCTTTGGACCGAGTTGTGCCTTTGCGGCCTCTGACCCGGTGCCGATCTCGACTGGCTCCTTGGTTTACCGAGGAGCTGAGAGAGATGAAGCG
>JANHFT010009610.1:142505-156243 GCA_032467955.1 Pseudoxenodon macrops
CCTCCTGCAGCAAAGCCCCAAAGGCGGCGCAGTAACCAGCCGAGAAGCCCCGCTCCCCGTCCTCCGCCAGTGGGTGACCTGCTGCCCCCTTCGCACTCATGCCCTCTGCCTCCCAGGGGAACCTGACGCCCTGCTTTGGTGCCTTCTTGGAGAGCTCGAGGGGGACTCGCCCCGATCTCCCCGGGACCGCGGAAGGGGCTGGCCGATCTCCCCGGAGGCGGGGGGGGCGGCCTTCTTGCCCGGCCCTTTCCCACTAACCCAGCTGGTGTGGGCTGGGGAGAGCTGCTGTCTCGGCATAAAACGGGTTGGTCAGAAGTCGAGGCTGCGTGGGTGGTTCTCCAGAGAAGCAGCTGGGAAGGATCAGACCCACCTCTGGGTACCTGGTGTGCCCGGGAAGAGGAGGCCTTGACAATTTCCCGTTATTGACCGGCATGCCAGAGGAAGGCAAATATTGTCCCTATGTGCAATAGTGGGGGAGGGAGGAATCTGGGGCCGCGTCAGCCTGACTCTGGGGCTGGCATGGCTCCTGAGGGGGCCCATGGAGCTGGAATCGCTAAAAGGCCGTGAGAAATGGGGGTTTGCGTTCTGCTGAGCCCCTGCAGGGCCCTGAGTTGAATTGTCACCTGAAATGTCACAGAGCAGCAAGTGGGCTTTGGAGCTCTTTGGAACTTCCAAGAAATGTGGGTGTGCATTTGTGTGTGCCCGTGAATGAGAGAGAGAGAGAGAGAGTAGGGAGACTCTTCAGCTCAACTGCTGGAATAATCCAGAGCACCCCCCCAAATCAGCCTGGCAAAGTGGTGCTCCAGAGAAGGAAACTGCACAGGAGGGCAGATGGTTCCCTTCCTTGGGAATCCTAAGGGATCAGTGGGCAGCTGGTATTTTGGGAGGGGGAGGGGGAGAAAAGGTCCTCTTTCCCCCCCTGGGCCCCTCTTGACTGAGGATCAGGGATGGGCACAGAGAGTCTTGCACAACCTGGGATAGTCCTGGATATTTCCTCATAGTTGGAGGCTCCACTTGGTACACACACACACACACACACACACCTCTTGTTCTGTTTGGCAGCTTCCCTCTGCAAGGGGTGGTGGAACACGGTGTGCTGCTTCCTGGCGTTTCAGAGCTTCTGGGAACCCTGCTTGTCATTTAGGAACAGGGACGTGTTTCACCGTTCAGCATGAGTCTGATCTGTGGATGGTTGCACAAATTGGATTAAAAAAATCCACTGAACTTTAATTCCCCTCTAAATCCACAGCTTTGGGGCAGCAGCATCTATAGCGTTTGTGTGGTGGGTCTTTGCTCATTTTTCTAAGCACAACAAATGTTTCACTATGTGTTTAAGATTGCAACAATTAAGGAGGAAATCCACATTAATGCAGTGGAAGGTGGTCCTTGTATGTACTCCCCCCCCCATGCTTTAGAAAAGTTGCTACAGAGAAGTTATAAGTGCCCAAGAACATCACAGCAGCACACTCAAATGATGGGTGGTTCTCGACTTACAACAGTTCAACAATTTAATGATGAGCCAAAGTTACACTGGCACTGAAAAATGTGACTTACGACTTTTTCACACTGATGTCCATTGCAGCATCCCCACTGTCACATGATCAAAATCTGAAACACTTGGAAACTGACTCATATTTATGACGGGCGGAGTGTCCCAGGGTCACGTGATCCCCTTTTGTAACCTTCTGGCCAGCAAAGTCAGTGGGGAAACCAGATTTACTTAACTGTGTTAGTAACAATTGCAGTGATTCGCTTAACAACTGTGGCAAGAAAGAGAATCTGCTTCTGTGGATGCAGCACCAAACTGCATCCCACTTTTTTGCAGATTTTTCTTTTTGCAGGTAATTATTATTGAGCCCAAGATGCCTATCCTAGAGTTCTGCCCTGGCCTTTTTCTCTTCCAGCCTAGGGCCACCACCTTGTCTCTGCCAAATTTCATTCCGTCCCTTTCACCTCTTTGGCTTTTATTTCCGTCTTGTAGGCTGTTGGTTTCCCCACCCAAGCATGCCTCCTCTGCAGGTTTGACAGCTCTGCCTTCTTCCTTCAGAAAGCCCTTGTGGGACCCGCTTCGTGCCTTGATAGGATGATTGCTGACGAAGTATAGTATCAGGCATTGTAATAAAGACATCCCTTCCAGGGCTCTGAGAGGAGGGTATTTGTAATTTTGGAGGTCATCATTTTACCTGTAACTAAGGAATCCCCTTCGATTTGATAAGCTTTCATCCAGTACTTCTTGTCTTGTTCTCCAAAGCACTTGAGGGCAGGACAAGAAGTAACAAGTGGAAGATCCTTCAAGAGAGACCCAACATAGAAGGAAGGAGGAGTTTCCTGACAGTGGGAACAATCAAGCAGTGTCACCAGAAGTTAGGGGTGCTCCATCACTGGAGGTTTTTAAGAAGAGACCGGGCAGCTAGATTTCTCCTTTCGCTCCCATTGAAGGGAAAACTTGCAAGGTTCTGGCTGCATGGCTGCTTTGGGCCTGGATCCTCCCCTGCTTTGAATAGACAGCCAATCAACCCCCTCCAGGGAGGGCTTGCCATCCAGAGATTCTGGGGGGATGGGGAGGGGGGAGGGGGGAGTGTCACTTTCTGGAAGTCTTCAGCTTGATAGAGGAGCAAGGGAGGCGGGAGGGGTGGCGGGCATTCCTGAGAACTGGCCTCTTCTCCACTGAGTACACAGAGCAGATATGCAGAGCCTGTCCGGCCGGGGCCAGCTGGGGCGGTTGGGGAAGGGAGCAGGTGACGCGTCTCTCCCCACTCAATGGGCCTGCTGAGCCCAAGGAAGCCCCTGGGCCTTTCCCCCCCCCCATAGCTACCTCCCCCATCTGCTCCTGTAGTAGCAGCACTGGGGTGTCTCTGGATGGAGGGTGGCTCAACTTCACCCAGGCACTGAGAGATTCCCAGCAGCCAGGTTGATCTTTTTCTGGTGGGGGTGATGGTGGGGAACTGACTCCTGGGGGGGGGGGTGACATTAATTTTAGTAGCAGATCCAAATCAGCTATTTCTGCTTATTGCTTATTTGTACCCTATGACTATCATTACGTGTTGCACCTTATCATTCTTGACAAATGTATCTTGTTCTTTTATGTACACTGAGAGCACATGCACCAAAGACAAATTCCTTGTGTGTCCAATCACACTTGGCCAATAAAGAATTATATACTATTCTATTCTACTTCACTGAATTGGGGGAGGGGGTATCTGTCTTAGTTGCTGCCAAATGTTATCTGGACATTCTGAATTTAGGAAATGATTCACTTCATATTACCTTGACAATGGAGCTTGAACATCTCTGTCAAGATAATCTACAAGCACATTAGCATGCATGCGCCCACATACATATGTGGGAGAAAGAAGGAGAGGGTAACCAGAGCATATTGGTTTATTACTAGTTGTCACTTATTTAGTTTTGCTGTCCATACGTCTCTGTTTAAAAAACAAACAAACTCAGTGGAAGAGTTTGAAGAAGAGCAAAACAAAATACCGGTACATCAAGGACAACTGATAGCAGAAGATAAAAGCCGGTGACTATAGCTAAACCTGAGCTAGCAGTTTAATTTTTTGTATTCAGGTAAATTCCTAGAGTAGCCCTTTGCAAAACCTAGGACTACACACCCAGAACAAATTGGGTAAGCTTCTCTTCTGGTACAAATCCCATCCCTCCACCTCAGTGGATTTACTGTAATTAGAATCTAAATTAAGCTCTCCTGCTAGAGAGCTTTAAAGAGAGATTGTTTCTTCCTGGGTGGAAAAACAAGTACACAACCTCTTCTCCCATTCTGATTGTTGTATAGAAACGAATATACTTCACTTTCCACGTGGGAAGCAGTTTAACTACCTTTGCTGCAGATGCACATTAAAAGGACTGTTGTTGGGATGGAGTGGGGTGGCGGGTGAAAAGCCAAAGTTTCCTCCCATATCAGGGATGGGCAGAAACTATTATTGAAGGGGTGTAACTTAACAGCAGAGCATCTGATTGACACTACAAGCTCTAAGCTCTGTGTTGAGTCTAGAAGATCATTGGATATTTCCAATGCTTTCTAGTTCTGTTTCCACTTTTCAGTACATAAGAAAAAGACACACCTACACCTAACCCATCACAAGATCTACTGGCCACATGAAGCCCTTATAAACAGAACACTGATATTCTATAAACTCTGTTGAAGATGTTACTCAGCCTCATTATGAAATGTTCAGAAACCAACCCACAAGCTTGGAGAATGACCCTTCACCCTCATTCTACACCCGAGCTACAAATATGCGCCACTATTGCAAATAACACTATATTTGTTTTAGCACAATTTATGATTCAAACAGATTAACATACAGTGACCACATGTACTTTAAAAAATTCCCATTTCACTTATTTCAGAAAGGAAACCAGCATAAATAGAACTAGAAAGAGTATACTCTTCCATTCTTCCATGTGTGGAATACATTCTTCCAGACAAATCATAATAGGAGTCAGAATATATTCTGTATTCTCACCTTCCTTTAATGATTTTTTAATGGTTTTCACTAATAGTCTGTGTTTCTGACAACAATATGCTTTCTTTTTTCTGATAAAGCAATATTTAAAATGTTCACAAACCTAAATGTCTGATGTCTTGCCTTATCAGGAAGTGCATTTCCCCTAAGGCTTTTACTGATACATTTTATGAATTTTACTAATCTATGACATTGCGTATGTGTGTTTAGTTGGAAAAAAGCATGTGCAAACTGGAAGCTTTCAATCATATCTTGAAATAAAACACACAATTAATTTTTCCAAATGATTCTTCTGCATTCTCTACCTAGATTTTGTTTTGGAGCCACTTAATAAAACTAATGCATCAGTGAGCAAAGTGCATGCAGTTTTGCAATCTCGTGGTTTCAAAATGTTGTTCTGTGCACCTGAGTGGAAAAATCAATTATTTAAGAGTCAAGAGCTAGAAGAGACTCTTCAGAGAGTGAACAAGGGAGTGTGTTTGTGTGTGGGGGTAGTGGAATCAATAATGAAAACAAAAACCCTACAAACGTGTCCCTTGATGTCAGCTGAAAGGCTAACTAAGATGAATAACTAGATTTAGTATCCTGAAGAAAGTAGTTTAGGAAATATTAAGCTATGTGTGTCAAACCATTTATATCAGGCTCCTGCCCCCCAAATTCCTGTCTGGCTTTGTCTGCATTTCTTGGCCTCTGTATTTATAAACCAAGAAAGAATTACCATAAAACTTTCACTTTCTTTCCTCAACATCTGTAATATGTCCTCATGAGAAACATTTATAATGTCTACTTTAAAAAAAAATCTGGAACAGGATGCTTTAGTTAAGGTATCTGTGAATTTTAACAACACTCCCCAAAATTGATATATAAATGTAATTTTTATCCTTTTAAGAAAGCATAGCACTAGGATGGAAATGATGAATATTCTTTAACAGAATTTGCAACAAATCTTGAAATTCATTGAAAAAGAGCTTAACCGTTAAAAAAAATTACAAATGATGTATATGAAATTGAACAAAACTTATTCTGATTTTCTGCTACATAAAACATGTTACTCTTACACTTTGATTCTTAACTATGCTGTGCTTATTAACCTGCTTCATAAGGCCATTACATTGTATCACTTATTTAGATAGACATAAGTCTAATGCATAATAAAGTTAAGTAATTTGTCTATTTATAATCTAATTTATGCAACTGTGAATAATTTTATTTGACTTCCATTTCTCTGATTGACTGATGCCAAATAATCTGCCTGGCTTTTAAATGACGGAAAAAAAGTCATATCAATAAACCAAATTGATGTATCTAAAAGTGCATGAACACAACATCATTTTATTTAGCAACATTGATATCGATAATGCTATATATTTGTAAAGCACAAAGACATGCTTTATTCACCAACGTGGTGTCTGTATTATTCACCAAGTGGAATTAAAAACTGCACTACTGTTACCATGACAACCAGCTGTCTGCAACATACAGCATCAGTTTGGATTTCTGCAAACCATTTCTAACAAAGATTAAAGTCAACAAATTCAGTCTCACCCTGAGGTAAAACCTGGTTTAGGAACAAACAAATAAAATTATAGAATTGAATTGATTTCCATTCCACATATTTTCCTTTTGTTTATTGTGATTATGGGTTTCTCTTGCAGAGGATAATGACTTTAATCATAAATTTATGGGTAAAATGAAGAAGACAACCAATTAAACAAATAATCCAAGTTGAGTGAAAAACCAATTCAGGGTCCATAATAAAGGCATTTCACAAACCTGAATCCTTAACCCACAAATCACATTATTATAGAAGCTGTATATTAAGTGGAAATAGATGTGCAACACCAATATTTACAACTTTGTTTTATGTCCATGTGATTAGAAAAGAAGTATAATTGTGAAAGAAGGTGCTGTTTATTCTGCTTTTCCTTTTTAGAAATTTGCAAATTAGCTGCTAAACTGAAGACTAAAGCATTGTACAACTAAATGAATAATTTACAGCAAACTTGTTAGGAAAAGTCAACAAGTCCAATATATCACATGGTAATATTTATCATCTAATTATGTTGTAAAATACTTTATAGATTTTCTTTCACAAAGTCAGAATATTATTATGCATTAGAAGAAAATCCGGTACTATTAGTTTCTTTACTTTCTTTTCAAAAGAGAAGAAGACAAAATGAATAAGAGGGCTAAATTCATGTGCCAATTTCCTACAACCTAGAGTACATGGCTTTATGCTTTGAAAATTACTCAAAAAAGGTGCTTTGGGAGACACTGTGTATCACCTTGACCTCCTAAGGGAAAATGGGAGACAGACAAACAGACCTGATTTAAAACATTTCTTTTCAGAATACCTTATGCCACCAGACTTGAAATTCTGGGCTTAGACAATTTAGAACTATGCTGCCTTCGGTATGACCTAAGTGTAGTTCATAAAATTATCTGCTACAATGTCCTACTGGTCAATGACTACTTTAGCTTCAACAACAACATTACACAAGCACACAATAGATACAAGTTTAAAGTGAACCATTCCAAATTTGATTGCAGAAAATACAACTTCCGCAACAGAGTGGTCAATACCTGGAATGCACTATCTGACTCTGTGGTTTCATCCTCAAATCCTCAAAATTTCAACCTTAGATGTCTACTGTGAACTTCACCCCATTCCTAAGAGATCTGTGAGGGGCGTGCATAAGCGCACCAGCATGCCTACCATTCCTGTCCCCATGTTTCTTTTTATTCGTATTAATTTCATGTATTCAAATCATGTTTATACTTATATATATTATCTAATACGTGCTTGACAAAATAAATAAATAAATAAAATAAAATTATTGCACTAAACAAATTGTTTAGTGTAAATACCAACATCTGCTCTCTACTTTCTTGCCTTTTTTCTAGTTTAAAAGTTTTTTTAAATTCTTTAACTAAAAAACAAAAAAACAAAAACAAAGTGTCAGTTTAATACATTTGGATAACACAACCTAAAATACAATTACTTTGAATTTAAGATGAATCCCCATGCTCCACATGGAATAATATGTTTGTATTTGTGTATCTATATGGATGCATGCATGAACTACTCAAGAAAAACAAGAACAAATAAATTAAATAGCTTTGAAGGATCCAACACCATCGCAAAATGTCTAAGAATAATCAAAGAGCATGAAAATTATTAACAAACAAAATACACCAAAAGCACACTGATCACATCTCTGAAAATCAGCTTACTTCTTTTTTTGTAAGAAGAAAGAAAAACTCACTCAAAAGTTGAAAAACAATACATAGCAACAGCACAAATCAAAATTCTTTTCCATCCAGATAGTGACATTCTCCTCTCACCAGAAAACTAGCTATTAGAAATAGGCAAAAGAACAAGGATGACATGACAGCTGACCATAAATCCCTTTGCCTCTTTTGGTAGTTGATTACCAAGTCAACAGCACAAGTCATTATCAAAGGACAAAATACAAATCCTTCTGCTAAACTGGTTGAATGTTTTAACTGTCTTTTTAGCGTTAAATGAGTCTTGTCACCCCATCCTCAATTTAACAGTAAACTCTCTTTCTTGAGTGGCCTCTGATTGAAAACTTCCAAATCATAGTCCGATTAAGAAATGGAAAGACAGTCAGTGGATATATGATTCCAGGAGAACTAATAAAACCTAATACACAGCAGCGATCTGTTCTATCATAATCCCAATCTTTAAGTGATCAGTATAATTCTGCTGACTTCTGTTCAATAAATCTCTGAAGTAATTTTAATAAATTATATAGCAAATATCATCATAAGTGCCAGGTGCAAAAAATCAGAGCCATATGTGAAAATCCAATTAAACTGATTGATTGCTTATGCCTATTCAGAGGAATCTTCTCAATTAATAGTTAATAACTGCTTGAAATTAATAAGGGTCAACAGAATTCAAGGGAGGTTGGACTTCGACCGTATGTATGTAGGGATTCTAGGCAGTGGTAAAAATCTATTTTTTTACTACCGATTCTGTGGGCATGGCTTGGTGGGCATAGCAGGGGAAGGATACTGCAAAATCTCCATTACTGCCGCACTCCTGGGGGAAGGATATCGCAAAATCTCCATTCCCACCCTACTCCGGGGCCAGCCAGAGGTGGTAGTACTGGTTCTCTGAACTACTCAAAATTTCCACTACTGGTTCTCCAGAACCTGTCATAAACTGCTGGATTTCACCCCTGATTCTAGGCTGATCCCTCTTTTTTACTCTGCCCACAGATTCTGCCACTTTTTCTCCTACAACGAGATGCTTATTGATTGATTAGAATAATAACTAGTGTTGGCTGATGAGCAAGCAGAATTCATAACAGGACAATGAACTGTAGATCAATATATTATTCCAATCAATTGGTGAAAATTAA
Organism: Pseudoxenodon macrops; assembly: GCA_032467955.1. Lineage (NCBI taxonomy): Eukaryota > Metazoa > Chordata > Lepidosauria > Squamata > Pseudoxenodontidae > Pseudoxenodon > Pseudoxenodon macrops. The sequence goes on from JANHFT010009610.1 coordinate 151,384, forward strand.
TTTCTCTCATTGTTGAGATTCCCTTTTTGCTATTTTGATTTGATCTCAAAAGAGACTGTGTTGGAAAACCTTAAATAAATATATGTGTTACTTTATTATATAAATCATAATGCAATGATAATTAAGAAAGAAATCAAATGAGCAGCAAGTGTGCTTCTTTCAGCCTAAACCCCCATTTTACAATTAGTTAAATAAACTTGAATTTTAATCCCTTTTAATCATTATATCAACTCTGTAAGCCAAGCCCTAACAAAAAGTGAAATCAATTTTAACAAATAAACCAAACTCTATTTTGCTTTAAACAGAAGAGGTGTTTATCCTCTCTCTAATAAAGGTTGGTCTTGAATAGAATTTATGAACTTTAGAAAAACTAAAATTTATTTATAGTAAAATAAAAGGGATCGTATTAAATATGACATGCTAATAGCCTCCATTAATGGAAAAACAAAGAAATCAGACTGAAAAATTTAAGTCCTTAAAAATTATGAATCATGTTCCAATCCTACAATACACAGAAATAACAAAGAAAAATTATTTCATTGGAAACTTGCACAAAAAGATTTGCCAAAATACTTGCACAAAATCAAATGTGCCAAGCACCATGAAAATAATTACAGTATGTTCCCACTCCAATTACATTTTTCAAGGCCAAAGTGCTGAACTGAACCCTTTATGGGACACAATGCATGTCAATTGAGGTTTGTATGAGGATCTGCTAATTAAAATACTGGCAAAAACTAATTTTGTGGTGCGAGACCCTGATCTCACCTGATATTTGACTCTAAATATTTAATAGCCTATTATGATTTATGTTGATTGCTTATTTAGTATCCTATAACTATCACTGAATGTTGTATCTTATGATTTATGATGATTTTATTTTATGATCATGATCATGATTTATCACTTGTTGCTTGTATGTATACTGAGAGCTTGTGCACCGGGGACAAATTCTTTGCGTGTCTAATCACACTTGGCCAGTAAAGAATTCTATTCTACACATCCTCAATCTAGATATATGGAAGGGTATGGGCAAAACCTCTGACTATTGATCTTTGGAACAGGCCTTTATCTATTTCGAAGTATATACAAAATCCCGACTGAAATTTATCAATTTTTTTTTTGCGCTACTGATGAGGCGCAGCCAGCCAAGGCAGCTGCTAGCTCTTTGTGGAGGCCACTTGAGGCTTCCACAATGCCACTCCCTGTCACCCCAGGAGACCTCAGACAACCTTGGGACAGATAGAAGATGCCTCAACTGGGCATATATCAGCAGCAAAAGGAAAAAGATAGGGAAGGGAAGCTGAGAGCAGCAGAATGCAGGACAGTAGGGGTGGCAAAGTTCAGGGCAGCCAAAAGGGTGGAGATGGGTGGGACCAGAGTTGGGTTGCTACCGGTTCGGTTCTATAGAACCATTAGTGGAGATTTGCTTCCGCTTGCTGAACCGGCAGCAATGGCCGGCTGGCCACACCCCTGAGCCGTTTCTCCGGGAGGAAATTGGCCCTCCCGTGGAAATTGCTTCGAAAATAACTCTCTGCTCATGAGCAGAGGGTTATTTGTGCTCACGCGCGCATGCAAAACATACACTTCCGTTGCGACCAGAACTGGTAGGAAAGGAAAGAACCCACCCCTAGGTGGGACAAAGGCTGGTGAAGGCTGTTGAAATTCACTCTGCAGTCATAGTTATGGGTTGGGTTGGCAAGCTCCGAAATTTTGATAACCATGGAGATACTGAAAAAGCTGTAGCTTGAAGGACTTGTAATTACCATTTGTTCAGTTCTTTTGTAACTTTGAACAATCACTTAATGAATGTTGTTAAGTGAAGACTACTTGTACACTGGATGCTGAATTAACAACACCCTCCTAGTAAATTACTCCAAATTACTTCCATTGAAAGCATTTTTTCTATTGTCTGATCAATCATTAAAAATTTCAAAAAAGGTAGCAAAATATTGTTCTTACCACTGTGTAAGCCAACGCTGGACATAATTAAGTTCTCAAAGATTGTTTCATGTCAAAAGCCAATTAGCTATATTTTTCTCTTTTAATATTTTAGTTTATAACATGTCTGTTGTTGACGTTTCCCAGAATTTCCCTATAATTGTAAATTAAATTTCACTGATCAATTGTGTTTCATGTTGATTGCAACATATATATGAAATAAAGGAGGGGGAAAAGAGAGGGGGGACGGAGAGAGAAAGTCAGAGAAAGAATTTTGTGCAATAGTCAGTTAGCTTATCAAACTAGGCTTGTCAGGTTGAAACTAGAGATTCTCCACCTAATATCTAACAAATGTGTAAAGTTGAGATTCTGCATAAATGTGTGCAAATATGCAAGTGTGTATACATAATTTCCAGAAGCCAGTTATTTTTTGAATTGCTACTTCAAACAATCCGTATTTATTTATACTAATCAAATGAAAGTACCTCATAAAGAGACGCATACAGCATACAAATGTATGTAGACACATAGTCTTCTCTCTTTTCAGCAAAGAGCAAAAAAAACAGAGCAGAATACAGATGGGTTAAGAGGAAATGATAGGGTGAGAACAAAATTAAAATAGAGATTAGAGGAAGAGAAAGGACTTCTGAACAGGAAATGAAAAGAAAGAGAGAAAAGGCCTTTAAAATAAGTTTGGTTTGAAGAACTTCTTGCTCAGTTCTTTATTTTAAGAGACTCTTGTTCTCAACAAATATACACCCTCTTTCAATTCATAGAATTATCTTGGGGGAAAATTCCAAAAGAATAAACAGGATACATATTTTACATATTTAATGGGCAATCCTAATTTTATTTATATGTATGTGGGAATGCATAATTGAAATTAGACAAGACTTATGAGCAACCATAGATATTTCCTCTACATGTTGGAATAGACGTTTAAAACAAGTATGTTATTTGTTTATTTATTTATTTATTTATTTATTTATTTATTTATCTATTTATTTATTTATTCGTCAAACATTTACAAGATAATAGGTATAAGTATAAACATGAACATATGAAATGAGTACAAATAAATGGGGACAGTAGGACAGAGACAGTAGGCACGCTGGTGCGCTTATGCACCTTTTTCTGTTGGGGCATCCACAATTTGAACAACATGAAATACCTTTCTTGGGAGATCAACCTGACAGAGTCACTACAGAGATTCCATTAGTACATAAAAAAAAGTACCAATATCACAGATGGTAAACTTATTTTCATTACTTTGTTTAACTTCTAACTGCCTGTATGTGATTATTTTCAGAGGTACAACAGATACATTTCCCCACCTTTATTGCTGAATCAGTGGAATGGGTACAAGACAAGCTCACGTGGAAGGAATCTGAAAGGCTGATGACTTCTTCATGTATATGTTTTGCAAATATACGGTAGGGTTGAGCATGCATGAAAAATGATTTGGAAATAGTGCCTTTAAATGCCCAGGAGCTTTTCTGCTTCTCTTTACTGTTTCTGTCCTGACACACACACCTCACATAAACCTGAAAAAAAGATCTAATCCTTCAGTGATCTCCATAAAAAATCATGCCCTGATGAGCCAGCTCCCCAAACTTGTTACATCATCTTGAACTCTGAATGGTTGGAAAAGCAATTCACACATTTAATACTTAACTAATCATGCAGTCACTAAATACTAGATAGTCATTTTATCTTATCTGTTCTTGAAGCAGCATTCCAAATTTCCCCCAAAAACTCTGAAACTGGAGGGTCATCTGGAGTAATATATCATGAAAAATTGGAAAACAATTACACTGGATTATGAAAGAAATAGCAATAGCATTTAGGCTTATATGATACCCCATAGCGCTTTACAGTAATCTCTGGGCAGTGTACAAGGTAAGCATTATATGCACATTGCCCCCAATATCTAGATCCTTATTTAACTGACCTCGGAAGGATGGAAAGCTGAGTCAACCTTGAGCCTCATCAGGATTGAACTTCTAGCTCTGGGCAGAGTTAGCCTGCAATACTGTATTCTGACTATTGTGCCACCAGGGCTCCTACGCAATATGTAAGCCTATAATAAATTTTCTTTGCCTATATTCTTCACAATTGAAACTTAAAGACTAATAAAGTTTTAAAAGGCATATCAGAAAGATTTTGCCAAGTGAAATACAAATACACTGAAATAAAAGGAAGGTTAAATTGGGTGTCATATAAAAATCAACTGTAAAAATATCCACATCAATCTCAAAGGAGACACTTTGAGAAAAACCAGGGAATCATTCCTAAACGAAAGGTTGCTTTTCTCCTTCAGCCTTTCTGCTCCAACATCTGCTTGAGTGTTAAATGTCTCTCCATGGGTCAATCACCTACTCAGAAAGGGATTAGAAAGGAGTATATTATACATTTTTAAAATTTGTATATTAATTTGAGGCTTTCTCAGATGGCACACATACCATCCTGTATTAGCAGATTGAGCGGTTCAGCTCTTTTATATGCAGACAATATTGGAATCATGTTGTCTGTCAGGTGGGAATGAAAAGGGCACTGGCCACTTTTTATTTCAAAGAAAAACTTGTACTAAATCATCAGAAAACTAATGTTTCAATATTTGCACAGATCGACCGTAAAATTCATAGTTGTTAAATTAATTGGAATTCTACTGAACTGGTACATACGTATTACATCTTGGAGTGTTATACCAGATCTCACTGTCCTGGAGAGAAGGTGCGTTGGTCCTACCTGATACGCTCCTTCTCATGAAGTGGAGACAGCATCCAGCCACGGGCTGCGACTTGGGCCTCTCCGTTGCAGTTCGTTAGACACTATAAGCTGGATAAGTACGCCTCAGCCGATGCGGCCTTTGGCCGCAGGGTACTCCAGAGGGTTTTGGATGAAGAGCAGACCAGGTTT
>JANHFT010009610.1:180894-197198 GCA_032467955.1 Pseudoxenodon macrops
AGTATAAGACGCACCTGAATTATCAGCCCCAATTAGGGGGAGAAAAGGTGCGTCTTATACTCAGAAAAATACGGTAAGTGGTCCCTGTTACTGTTGATTCCACTCCATGGGCATCAAGTTTACACATTTGTGTCAAGTCGGTCTGTAATCCTGCTATTTGCTTATCTCAAAATACCTTCTATATTTTGTAATGGATTAATTAATTCGCCAACTAAAAGGGATGTTTGGCAGAAAACAAATAACTGGATAACATAAGTGAAAATTGCATTACAGTAAGTGCCCTCAAAATTCATATTTCACATCTCTGTCTTGCTGGTGAGCACCTATAAGGAAAGGTAAGTATTGCCAAGTGAAAATACGTTGGATTCCTAGAAAAGATAAATATTCCGAAGTGAAAAGTAAAAAAGTATATAGAGACTTACATTAAAATATACAGGTTGTTACTGAGGGAAGTTTGATTCTTTCATAATCTTGTTAATGCTATTCACAGTAGTTAGTCTGAATAATCAGAAGTTTGACACTAAGGATCTTGGAAAAGTAAAGTTGCTCATCTTTACATTCAGCAAAGCAGAATAAAAGTCCTTTGAGAAACCTTGCAGAAAAAAAAACATCTTTATGAAAAACGATGGTGAGGGCATGTGTCAAAATGAAACATTAAAGACTTCTTCTAGGTACGTGTCCATGAGATAAACCACCAGATGTTCTTTGCTCTTTCAGCTGAAACTGCACACAGCAGTATTCCTTGTTAAAAGGTATCAACTTTGTTTTCAGTTAGCTTGATATCAGTTTGGTAAACTTAACACCAGCACTGTAAACCTAAAGAACAAAGACTCTGACAAATACATCGGTAACTGGCTGCTCTTTTAAGTTACTGAAATAATATAAAAGAGATAAAATGTCTACCGTATTCTCCCTATTTCCCCAAAGCTCTGAAAAGGTTTTTGAAATAAAGCAAGGCATTCAAGTGTATAGTTTCAAAGAAGGGTAAGAAAAGTTCTGTAGTTCTTAAGGTGAAAATTTGGGAGAAGAAAAGGAAACATTGTGACAGAACACAATGTGACAGAACAAGTGACAGAACTTATGTATCTGTTATCTATAAATATATAAATGCAACAGCATCAGCGAAGGCTTCAAATGAAGCATGGTTTTACATATTGGGAGGGATGAAGGTGAGAAAGAAGCAGAACATTATTTTCCTTTCAGGTGCACAAAAGAACTTGCAACATCCTGATCAAGGTGTTGAAAATACAGGGCAGTTTCTCATGTACATTGTAATATATATATATATATATATCCTGGGAGAAATATTATTGTCATTTAGACATCCTACTGGATTTGTCTAATGAGAAATAAATATGATGTTGTGAAAGCTGAAGAAAGAACTGCATTTAGAAAATATCGTTTGAATTTATTCTTAAAATGTTTTATGCCCCAGGTATTCAGAATCAACTAAGATTGACTGAAGTATCATAATCACATAATGAACACAGCAATCAGTTTATGTAAGTCTGAAGGGACAAATGTCCAGCTACACCTTTAACTGCTTGATCCATTAGGGCAGATTCTTTCTCAGTTTCTTTCTGTGACTATTAAGTGATTGCAGGCTCCTGCCTCTCTTGTACATTCGTTTCCTAGGCAGTAAATCTTTTCCCCTTTTCTCAAGGTCTCCCATGAATTCCATTACAGAAAAATAGATAAGAAAGAAAAAAATAGTAAAGGAAAAAGAAACGTATTTTAAAATGTTATTTCCCACTTTCATCACAAGTATAAACAATTTTAGTAAATCATCACCTCTTCTTCTTCTCTTATTCCATCTCTTATTGATAAACAAACCCACAAAACTTTGTAGTTTCAGTACTGATGTCCATTTAGTGTTACCAGACATAACAAAATATCCATTTTAACCTTGATCAAGTAAACCAATTTTATAGTTCTTCCTTTCACTTCTCACAATCTTCCTCTTTAATTCCTTCAAATAGTATCACAGAATTATTATTGATTTTTTTATTTTATTTTTATTCTTTCTCACAAAATTCTTCAAGAGTTTAACAAGCTTCTTTTGTAAATCCAATATTAAAAAAAATATCCATCTCAGTTTCTTGGTTTATTGTTTGCATTTCCTTTTAAATCGTTAAGACATCAGCATTTTACACATCCTGTGATACATTTTTCTCCCTATGTCATTCTTGCAGTCTGTCTTTTTTTCAAAAATCTACTTTCAACTCGGTCTCAGTCTGCTCCAATGTCTCCTGAACAGAGAAACATCAGCCATATATTTGATGGTTATATTCCATCTGGACTACTGACCATCTGTTACACATGGTGCTATCTGTAAACAGTGGTCCCAAACTGCAAAAGGTAAATACAGATTGCTCTTGGATTGGATTGGATAATGGGAATATTTCTGAATATAAACTGGAATATACTACTCTGCTCCAATGCAAGTTGCCAGATATTTTTTAATTACCTACTTTATGGTTGAAACAGTTACTTGCCTGAAATCTGGAGGGCAGCACAAATCTCCAGGATTAATTGCATCTAGACATTTTGGTTGGTAAAATGGGGAAGTGGGGATTGCAGGGAGGGTTTCTGTTTGGTGTATTTATTTATTAACGGTTTGATTTCTTTGTGTGGCATTCAATGTCACCTACCGTACATATAAATACAATATATTTCTTAAAAGGAAGAAATTATTTTCATGTCAACAATGGTATCTCCAATTAACACAACTTACAGACAGTGGAAATATATTCACATACGATCTAAGAGAGCTGCTAACACAATAGAGATGCCATTTATAAATATGAAAAAATATATAGGGTCTCCATGAGAACTAGTTTGATCTAGTTAAGGAATCAGGCTAGAAACTGGAAGGCCATGAATTCTAGATCTGTCTTAGGCACAAAGCCAGCTGGGTGACCCTGGGCCATTCACTTTTTCTCAGCCTTAGGAAGGAGGCAAATCACTTCGGAAAAATCTTGACAAAAAACTGCAGGAACTTGCCTAGGCAGTCTCCAAAATGAAAAAAAATATGGTCTGTGTATCCCTGTGTGTGTTTCTCTATGTATTTTTAAAAAGTAACTCTGGCATCTGAAAAAAAATGAAGATAATTAAGTACAAAATTAGTATCAGAAATCCTTTGGTTTATCTCATATGTTAGGCTTCTGAAAGGAGAACAAATAGTTGAAAGAACAGATAAATTAGTCATACTAGATGGGATGGAATACATCTCTCTCTCTCACATCTTGATGCTTATGCATACAAGATAGCTACTTTGATGTAATTAAAAAAACTAATTGAAACTACTACAAGTGCAGAGTTTGCTTTTTTTCATCAAATGATGCAGCTAAAAGTATTAAACATGACATTTTGAAATGATATGTGGCAAGAGCTAAATGACTGTAAATGCCACTAAAATCAATGGGACTTCTTTGGGTTATAGGTCTGTTACAATTTATATTTTACATGACTCTTAAGGTGAAGAAAATCTTTAGTACACTTGATATGATGATATAAATAATAATTGTTCCCAGTTTTAGACTCAAGCCTAGTATCATATGAACTATAGTTGAACATATTTTGTTCGTTTTGAATGGTCAAAATAGAGTTATTAATATCTGTTAACACTATAAAGTATATACTATATCAGTAATGGATAACCTTTTCTGGACTGAGTGCTCAAAGCGCGCACGCACAAATGTGTGAACAGGCACCCAAACCCCCCAAAATGCAATGTGCAAGCAGGCCCCATGCATGCGCCCCACCCTGTGCATGCGGCCCTGTGCCTATGCCCTGCCCTCGCATGCATGCATGCGTGTGCGGCCCCCCTTTCCCCTGCATGCGCAGCAGAGACCTGAAGAACAGCTGTCTGGTGGGAGGTGCACACGCATGCGTGGCAGAACTGAACTGGGGTGATGGCTCACGTGCCATCAGAGAAGGCACTGCGTGCCAACTCTGGCATGCATGCCATAGGTTCACCATCATAGTACTATATGCATATATAATCTATATTTTATCTATCGATCATTATATATAACATATATCCATGCATACATGTACCCACATCTGGTACAGATTCTTAACATTCAGAATCTGCCTTTTTAAAGCAGCATTTTTATATATTGTTAACATTGACAATTATTTTTTGTGTCACTGGAAGCTCTCTACCACACTGTAATTCAGGATAAAATGTTTGTCGTTGAAAAGAGGTTGTATTTTGTAGTGGCTCATAATATACATGTCAAAGCACAAAATTTATTTGGTCCATTTTCTACAAAAGAAGAAACATTTATTCTAAATGGAAATATTCCAGAAACTGTATTCTCTTCCCAAATGTTACATTTTAAATGCAGGGAACAATAGATACACACTTTTTCTCCTACAAAAATGAAAATTCTTAAGTATTTATTCATTTTTTATTTGGTTCAAGAATTAATAATTAAAAGTTACACATCTGCTAGCATTTAGCTTTATTGGATTCAATTTTTCCCCTCAGAAGTAAATATCTAAGAAGTTTATATCTAATAAAATATCTAGGAAGATTCCTTTAGTAGGGAATGAGACACAAATAACCATATTCAAATTAAGCCATGGTTAGAATAATTCTTTTCTAAATTAAGGAGGTCTCAGTTAGCACTGATTACATTAATATTGATCGAATTCATTGGATTTAGGCAAACAGACACTTGAATGAATTTTGAATTGTACTTGTTATATGCAAAACAGGAATAGCAATTCTTGGGCCTTTGTTAAGAGTTAAGAGGGTTAAGAGTGTTTTTTGGCAATGGCAAACATATTGTGAATTTAAAAACTGAACTCTATTAATTTGGTCTGTTGACTACTTATTTTATTTATCACACTTAGCTGATTAAACAATTGTTTAATCTGTTATGGTGTTCAATAAAATATTTTTATCAGCTAAAGCAAACTTTCTAATTAATTGATCAGAAATTTGTCACTTATTACAGAACACATTACCTAAAAAATTATGCTCAACTACAAATCATATACAATAGAAGAAAAGGTAGAATAGCATTTCTAAGATTCCTGTCTTGTACAGGAATCTGCTACTATAATAGCGGCAACATGTTAAAACTGTGTTTACCTATCTCAATGAACAGTTCTTATTGTTAAAATTCCAGCTGAAATGAACCAAATTAAACCATTATTTCTTATCCTCGATCTTATCCTCGATCAGGATAACAATTTTGCCTCACCTTTTACACAAAGCCTTACTGTATATACTTGAGACATATGCAATATGCAATCATATTTCCCACATTTTTTTTTCTTTCTAAATATAAGCAACATTTCCAATCTCTACCAGGTCTCTTATCATCTTGATTGCTCAGTTTATCATTATGCCCTTCCTCAAATATGGTGCCCAGATCTGGACAGACTATTTTAGGCATCCTGTAGTCTGACTAGTGCAAAAAAGCGAAATTAAACAGTTACCTTGAATGAGGTAGGAAAAACATTTTGATGTTTGATTGAAAACTTGGAAAATGGGAAATACAGATGACCTTATGCATCCTTTCTTGCCTATAGAAGAAGGATGTTTTTAAGCGTTGTGGCTGTCTACCATCAATGTTTCATGAGTGATGCAGAAGGAAAATGGGTGACTGGAACACCCTTCACCCATCAATGATTCATAGCATCTGAACTATGCCACCAAAGAGAATCAGAACATACACAAACCCAGGAGGAATTTTTAGGAAGTAATATTTTCTACTCAAAGGAATGCACCCACCATTTTAGGATTGCTTTAGTTAATTGACAAATGAACTGACTCACCTAAGTAATCCGAGCAATAGTGCTTTAATCAAATAATATCCCTAAATAAAAACTGGCTTCAAATGGAGATGAAGAGAATTTAATAAATAATCTAAATGCTATATTTACCAAATGTCAGCTGTGTTGCTTTCATTGATAATACAGGCTGCTTCCTTTTTTCTCTCCTAATATTCCTTTTAGAAAAGGTATGTATTCAGCTTTGCATGTAAAATCACCACTTTTTATTCTTTAATTTAAGGAAATAAAATGAAATATTACGAATTAGATTAAGTAATATATAACCTTTCTTCCTGTGTGTATAAACACAGTAGAAATACCAAGACAACGCCAGGAGGCTATGAAACCCATTTCAAAATGTCAGCTTTTTTCTTATTAAAAATAATGTTTGAAAATTTCAAGACAATATCCAGTATCTTCTGTGCTCAGCAGAAATTTTGATAAACCAACATATTGGCTATATGGTTTTGTGTGTGTGTCAAACTGAGCTACTCTAGCAAGTTGGCAAAATACACAAATAAGTCATAAATGAGATTTGTTTGTTAACAGCTTATATGAGGAAAATATAGCAGCCTTTATACTCTATGTAAACAAGTAAGGAAGGCATAGAGTTCTAGAAGTGTTTCTAACCTCTTTACAAGGAGCCCATCTCTATTTACTTCTGAATAATGTATTGTACCTCTATGTGTTTGTGCTTCCCCTTGTATTGTGTCTATGTTGGTATGAATGTGTGCACTGGGAAGCAAAGGATGGGGTGTGTGGGGTTTCCCCCGGGTCATGATTGGGAAAGCAGTTTAGAAGGGAAATTTGGAAATTTTAAGTCACTGTACAACTACATTTCCTATAGGACAAATGGAGGGATTTTTTCTTTGCAGTCCTCAAACTGGATTGATTCAGTCCATTTTTCAATTTCGTTCTTTTGTCATCTTCTCCTCCCACACCAAATTTGGAATAGGTTAGTTTTGTTTTCAGATTTTTACCCTGCTGCGGAACAGTCTGGAGGCCCTATAATTCCTATTCAACATTTCATTGCACTGAAAAGAATCAGAACAATGGTCACCACTATGAAAATGGTGGGAAAGTCTGAATGCTTGAATTATTCCCAACTGATCCAATCTCAAACTTATAACATTTCTGAAATATATGACAGCTTGGAAAAGTTCCATCCTTTCTATTGTGTACTTCTTCCAGAGAACACATGCGAATTTTGTGAGAAGTATACAGATATGTATCATAGACAACATGATATTTATTATTAGAAGACATTACTGTTACTGTGTTATTATCTTATTTTCTGTAGAGGTAGTTGATAGAAATTAATATGTTGGAAGGATGAACAAGAAAGACAATTATGATCTTCCATTTCATCTTTTAAAAAAGGATAAATATTTTCTATTTGAGATGGAATCTGTGTGCCTGAATACATTATTAACATTAACATGAATGTATCATTTAAGATAAGGTCACTGCACTTTGCATTTCTGCAATATTGTCCCAGTTAATACTTCCATTCCTGGACAAATCACTACAATCTAGGAAATAAAGGATGCTATTGTAGTGCTATTTGTAACTGGCAAATAATTTTATATACCATATATCTGGTATTTATATTTGGTTCAACAATCTTTTCCCAGATCCACCATATACTTTTAAAGAGGCTAAATCGTTTATTGTGTTAATTTGAAACAACCAATCACAAAACAAATAAGTTGTATTTAAAATTATTTTCATGTTGTCCTCAGGAGCTAGCGAGGGAGAATAGAACAGCTAAAGTAGATGATATTAGATAATCATCACAGAAAAAGCCAGAGAGCTGTAGCTGCTGGTATCAAGAGATTTACTTCATAGCAGAAATTTATTACATATATAGCCCCATGGTCATAGTAAATGTTTGCATATCAGGAGAAAATTAACAGGTTTAAAATTGATAAATCTAGGACTGAAGAAGACATAAGAATTAAGGGCTTAAGATTGCCCTTCTTATGAGACCCACTGGCATTGAGATTATAGTTTAACCAACCCTTAAATACCTAAAATAATGGAAGAAGGGGTAGAAGAGAGAAAACAGAATCCAGTGTGGAAAGGAGGTAAATAATTAGATCAGAAACTTATAGAAGGGGAGGGAGAGACACAGAAAGAAGGAAGGATGGACATTTGAAATCAGCAAGATGGAGAGCTCTAAGTATATCCGCATGAGTTAATAAGAGATAAAGAAAGAAGTCATAAGATGCAAAGAATACTGGATTGAAAGTTAGATTCACTCAACCTCCTGGCCTTATGCCTATGAGAACAACTATACCAGTGGTTCTCAACCTGTGGTCTGTGGACCTCTGGAGCGCCATGATATCATCACAGGGGATCCGCGAAGGCTTGAAGAAATGTTATGATTTAAATCTTGAGTTAAGTCTTGATGATCTATGGCCATAGTCCATGGCCACAAAATATATTTAAAGAGGGTCCATGGTGAAGAAAAGGTTGAGAACCACTAAATCAAACAACTGTATTAGTGTGCCTTACTTTACTAGTCATGTATTTTTTTCTTAATGATATAAATACAAGTTCACACTTATACTTCCCAAAGAGGGGCCTTTAGAAACTTTTTGCTAGTGGAAAGTTTAACAGCAGACTTTGCAAAAAGAGTCTGAGAAAATAAAAGATGGAAATTTGTTAGAAATGAAACAAAGCATTCAGCAGAGGAATTATTCCCCCTTTTACTACCATACTAAACACAAATTCTTGGACATTTATCATCAAGTATCAAAACAGCAAGTTTATCAGGGCAGCTTAGTCTTGAACAAAAGTAGGATTTATAAATCTTTCTGCATGTTTCCATTTTCTGCAACTCAACCATTGTAGAAATGCATTTCCAAGATCGACAAGAGCCTGCTGAGCTAAAACCTTGAATTTTTATTACATCTTTTACACCAAGAGGAATTAAGTAATTACCTTTTCAGTCACATTTTAACCTTAGTCCATCTTTATAACCTCAGGTTTTACTGGCTTTAAATTAATGATCTGCGACATCTCTCTCTGTCTCTCTGTCTCTGTCTCCCTGTGTGTATGTACAATGACAGGAAAGGCAATATATATCAGCTGCTGGGCTTATATGTACTTTTATGAGAAAATCTGATTAAGAACTTATTGGACTAAATATCCACATTGAAGTAATTATACAAGCACCTGACTATACTTAGCTTATTTTATTGCATGTATTTATATTAAGGGATGTGCATAAGCGCACTAGCGTGCCTACTGTCCCTGTTCCTATTGTTTCCTTTTATCCAAATCCATCTCATGTATTCATAATCTTGTCTATACTTGTATCTGTTTATATATGCTTGACGAAAATAAATAAAATAAATAAAAATATTTATTGTACTACATCATTTGAATGTGCTTTTTGTGTATTTGTTCTCTTGTTATATAGTAGTAATTTCATCCGTACTTTCATCAGTTGTTAATACTAGATTATTTTACAACAGGCTTAGCCCTGTTGGGATGGACATCAGGGCTAAGGACTCACAGACCCTGAATGACAGTTTTGAGATGAACAATCATATTCAAGGATCCTAGAAGATATGAACCAAAATCTTTTTCTCTCCTGTTTTCATGACAGTGGTAGTCATGTGAGTAATTGCTCCCACACATCTGCTATAGGATGTGCTAAAACTATTTGCAGTGAATGTAAGGTAGAATACTTAATCAGCATTAAGATAAATGTAAATTGAAATGGGTTCTGTTCCTATGTGGATTGTGTATCTATGTTCTTCCATGTATCTGCAGTCAAGCTATTATAGAAACTATCAATTTTCTCATCACCTCTTCAGTAGAATATCAAACTGGGAAGAAGGCTGTGGAAATTAGATGTATGGATATGGATTGAAACATGTAACAAATGATGAAATGTTCTGGGTAAGAATGTTAAGTTTCCATAAGTAAATATTGAATGTATGGCTAGGCCAATTCCATAAAGAAGTTTGATGGTGTCCGTGATAGTATAGGAACTTCTTGTTTACATCGGTGACACATACAATTGTATGTGAGAAGGTGGCCAGAATATAACGTGTGAGCCAGATGATATTTAAAAAGTGACATGACTGAGTAAAATGACAATTAGAATCAAAATTGTACACTATTATTTTGGGATTTGCTTATGAGGAACCTTTTTTAGCCAAATGAAAAGCAGATTTAGAAGAACTCAGCATCTGTCCATACATTGATCAGGGCACAGCCAAATTCAACGGCACACATTCTGGTAGAGAGAACCTCCCAGAGGATGGGCTCCAGCACGAGTCTGAGAGCTCAGAAGACTAAACCTCTGGTCCCGGTGACCGTCCCAAATTGGATCCTGCAATTATCCCGAGACACATATATTTGCCTTCATTCAAATGGCATCTAACCAACTAAGCAAAAGTTCTTCAACACTAGGTTTATTTTTATTTTTACTTTATGGACTCATTTCATCTAATCACTGATTTTCTCCAAGTGTTTACAAACATTTTTCTGATACTTAATTTGATAAGAGCCATTATTTCTCACCAAAACCCAGCAAAGCAAGATCAGTATTAAGATAAATTAAAGAAGGTTCTGTTCCCTATTTAGATGGTGAATCTCTGTGTTCTTCCATGCATCTAGTTTAACTAAGCGACTAGGCATCGTGCAGGTACTACATTATATGTATACATGCACACAAATATTTTCTTTAAATCTTTTTGGTTCTCAATTAGTGATCCAAACTTTTCATTCAAGGAGAGTCAAAGTCATGTTTATTAGACTCACTACAATTCACATTAATTACGCACATATCTCTCTCTCTCTCTCCCTCTCTCTCTCATTATGGTATACAAACCAGTCAGGAGTGATATCCCTGGTGAAAATAGAGGGATTCTTTTATTATCTAAGCTCAGTACGTTTATTACAATCTCTCAAGTCCTGAATAAGAGTTCATTATGGACTCTTCCTTCCAGGCTCAGTTGCAAATAATTTTTAAAATGCATCATGATCATTCTGAATACTTGGAATGAAATATATGACAGAAAGAGTAGCTCAATCTAAGTTCCTACTAAAAGCTGCCATATTAAATTTAATTATATTATTCTGCAAAAGTAAATAAAAATGGTATTACTTACAATGTCAACAATAATGGTAAAATACATCAATCATAGTAAAAATTATAGTTAGCTTTCCCTTGTAATAAAAAAATTGTAATTCTACACTGAACTGGTAGAAAGGAGACAGCAAACAAATATTTATATAATTTATATTTATATAAATGTTTCTTATACAAAAAATCAGTTCAATTATTTTAATAAAATACTTTCTTCAACTGAATATTTGCATATTTATGAACTATATTAAATACATCATTAGGTTTTTGAGAATTAATATAATGCTCTGGCTAAGATACTGAATAATAAATCATAAAATACTGGCTTAAATACTAACTTTGACAAGAATTCACTCTGTACCTATCTCTTTATTTTAAGGGATACTGATCCACTCTATAGAACTAATGTAAGTATTACAAATGTGTGTGTTAGGAACACCCAAAAATGCTTCAGACATTGCTATTTTTATCTCTTATTGTTGGAGGTGACTATATAAATTGCTGCTGAAATATTGACTTCATAATAGCTCTGAAGATATTATTTTTATTAATATTATTTCTATGCTTGCATTGAATAAATGCTACAAATGTCACTATGTGATGAATCCAAATGCAGCTGTTCCTGTTTAATGTTAACATATGTTTAATACGTATGAATAATTATATGAACATAGCACTATTATCATAGGGGTACCAAGCTTTCCATCAACTATTAGAAGATAAATTAATATTCAGCCCATACCACTAACAGAATGCCATTAATTATGCCAAGACAGAGGTGACAGAGATAATAGGTGTCTCTGAGAAGGTCATATAGAGGGCTTTACATTCAACTTGATTTAAGGAACTGACTGTGTAGCACTCTGCAAGCATTATTTGGAAATATTATGCTATCTTTTTAGTTCTCCTACCAAAAAAAAAACCCCAACTGGTCATTTGATAACCCAAACTGAATTAATCCATAAAAACATTGTTTACAGAACTACCAAGTTCTTGCATTAGACTGTTATTTTCCCTTCTCTGAGCTTCCTACATAATTTCTTTTTATATTGCATTTTATCATGGAACAGAAACTATGTGAAATGAGAAAGGATAGAAATTAATGGGTTCATAGGAGCCTGTTATCTGTACCACTGGCAGTAGAGGCATACAAAACTGGAGACTAATGGTCCAGGCTAAGGACCAGAGGTGACATGATAACTGTTTCCTAATACTTGAAGGGCAGTACTGGGAGAGTACTGAACAGAGAAGAAAGAGTCAACTGATTCTCCAAAGAATCTGAGGGCAGGAGAAGAAGCAACGTGTAGAAGCTAGTTAAACAGAGATCTTACCTGGAACTAAGTAGAACTTTCCTGGGAGCAATTAACCAATGGAACAGTTTGTCTTCTGAAGTTGTGGGGGTATTCCCTCCCTAGAGGTTTTCAAGAAAAGATTGGACATCCATTTATATGGGATGGTATCATGATGCCTGCCTTGGATAGGGGGTTGGACTAGAAGACCTCCAAGATCTTGGATTATATGATTCTAGGTGGAAAGAAAAAGGCTAGTTGACAGCTTCATTGCAAGGCAAGGAAGTGCCTGCACTTTTCCAAAGAAACTAGCTAAGGCAAAGCTTTATGAATTATGAGATCATAGGATTGAATCACTGAACTCTTGATGTACCAGTAGGCAGTACTTATTGAATACTAATGTGACTTGAAAATCTTCAAGATTACCTAAACCACTAAGAAAAAGAAAAAGGCTCCTCAGCCAAGAGATATATTAGTAAAATACAACTTTGCTATTTTCTTTATTGGATGTATGCCAGCAGTTTCATGTAATTTCTCTCATTAACAGCTACTGGAAACCGTAACATGTATATTTTAACCTTCTTCAACAGACTCACTTTGTAAATCTTTATATTTCTAAAAAGCTTCACCTTTAATCCTGTCAAGTATTGCTCCACAAATAGATTTCTTATCTTTTTCTGTCTCCTTCCATAAACAGCTTGAGTAATTCTTCTTTGCACTTTTTCAGAAACATTTTTCTTGGTCCCACACATTTCTTTGGTAAATCCAGAGTCAGTGTTGCTCCATTGTAATAATTGGTTTGTTCTCCTTTAAGAGAAATCCTTCATTATTTCTAGTTCCCTGTAGCCAGCCTTCAGGTCCACTTCTACCATCTGTTTATTTTCCAATCAACAGGATTGCTTAACAATTTATTTCAAAGATTTCATATACTATTTTCTTAAATGCTGCAAAGGTTGTAAGTGTGAAAATTGGTCATGGGTCACTTTTTTTCAGGTTGTAACTTTGAATCGCTAAATGAACTGTTGTAAATCAAGGACTACCTGTATTTTGGCCACATTCATGAGTTCTGCAAAAAGCAAAGTCATGCTCCATCCACCATGCTGCTTCAGAGTCCCTCTTCCTATAAAATGTCTTAAACCTTGAGGCAATATTTGTAACAAAGGATAATTATTACATAGATTGGTTTTCACTGCAGTGACAACCTTTCTTAAAAATGTAATTGGAATAGAACCAAAGGTTTTGATGACCCCAAAAGTTCTGAATATTGAAAAGCAAGTTCAGTATTATTTTTCCTGTCAAAGCAAAAGGTGTCACATTAATGTGAATGGATCCCAATACATTAAGGGGCACTTTCCTCCATTATTCCAAAGACAGAATGGAGGGAAAAACAATATTTTTATGGCTACAAGCTGTTGTTCCCTACAAGAATGAAATGGATATTTGGATTTTAAAAAATGTTACACTTTTTCCATAGTTATTTTCACAAATAACAGTGCTGACAGTGAAATATGCTTTTTGTTCCTACTGCTGCTACAGAATAGATTCCAGTCACAAGTCTTTGGACAGCCAAATTTGTCATGAGTTCTCTAAAGCTGACCTCAGTTCTTAATATACAATGGGCTCCTCAATTGGATTGTGACCATGCACAGCCATTTTACAATGTTAATTGTAACCATAAGAAGACTTTCAAGAAGCAGATGTATATGTATATGATTTCTTGTTCGCTGTTGCAACAAATATCATTAATTTTATTTGAACGGCATGTTCTTAAAATTAATGCACTGCATTATTAAGTGTTACAACTTCATTGTAGTTAATTAGTGTTTGTACTATTATTTACAATCACACTGCACGTGAAAGAGTTTAGCAAGTCAGCTGTCTTGTCTCACAATATATACATCACGAATAACTTTTCCATTACCACAAAGTCTGAAATTTTACACTATGAAAAATCAGGAAGATTAATTGATTATCCTGGCAGCAGGTGCAAATTTGGGGGGGGGAATCAATGGTTTAGACTGGCCACACTTCCATTGATAAGAGGATAAAGACTCACCAGATCAAACAAAGGAGACACTAAGACAGTCGTTGATAGAACTGGCCACTATTTATAAGGAAGAATATAAAACAAATTAGAAAGTTCAGGGGGTAGAGTATAGTAGAGTAGAATACAGTAAACTGAGGATGAATAGGAGGGTGAGGATTAGGAGGAGGTGGGTAAATAGAATAGAATAGGATGAGGGTGAAGCAAGAAATATCGACTATCTACTGCACTATTGGAATTGAGAATTTACAACCTTAAAAACTTTGCAGAAGAAACAGAGTGAGTCTTTAGTGGAAACAGTGCTTTAGAGAATGGCAGAGGAGGAATTGCAGTTGTGGTCTCCTAGAAGACAGAGAGAGGGCATGAGGAATTAAAGCAAATGTGGCTCATGAAGTGTATTGCTTATCATGAGCAAGGATAAGGGATGTGACAGAACAATTTTCAAGATTTATAAGGTCTTGTGACAATTAAACTTTCTTGCTATTACATCTGGGGACAAATTATAGGGCAAAGAACAAAAGAAACAGAATCTTATCACTAACAATCTAGAAATAAATCTCCAGGCTCAAATAATGTTTTCATCTATCCTATCAGACAATGGGAAAAGGCTGAAAAGCAAGAGAAACATGCTGCAAAGAAATGGGTGGTCATGGAAGAGGCGATGGGACAGATTTGATCTGAATTATCTGAAAGGCAGACTGCTGGCATGGACCTAGGAGTAGTTCGCAAGAACTGGTTTAAATGATTTTGGCTGAAGCAGCTTGATAAGGAGGATCTTTTTCTTTTTCCTTTACAATAGATTCAGAATCCTGCATTACTGCTGAAAATATGGAAAAGAGTCAGAATAAGCTAAACTTCTTAGCATAGAAAAGGAACTGTGATTTCACAGACATAATAGAAATCTGGATTCCCATGACTGGAAAAAAGAAAAAGAGGACACAATTAGTTCAACAGGATCTGAATAAAAAGGAATGGAAGAATTGCAGTATGTTCATATGAATGGTTTTTTTGGTATTGTTCTGAGTATATGGGTTTAAAAGTAAGTAGAATGAACATTACTTATGTCCACAATTTTTCAAGGTTATATGAAATGGTAATAACATCTGTTGGGATAGAATGGCCCTTGCAGGAAATGTGTGACTTATTTTGTCCTTCTGAGAGTGCAGGAAAGCCTAAGAGAATTAGT
Source organism: Pseudoxenodon macrops (assembly GCA_032467955.1). NCBI lineage: Eukaryota > Metazoa > Chordata > Lepidosauria > Squamata > Pseudoxenodontidae > Pseudoxenodon > Pseudoxenodon macrops. Next base: position 196,311 of record JANHFT010009610.1, read on the forward strand.
TATCCTTGCCACAAGCAGAAGGAAGAGGGAATGGCTTTGAAGGACCAGAGGAAGAGCCTTCAAAGGCAGTGGTCAGATAAAAGGTTGTAAGTCTGGGCCAAGAAAGTAATTTGAATAAAAGTCTCAGGTAAGCCCCTTCCTAGTTCACATAATAATAAAGGAAGAGAGTAGAAAGTGCATTCAGACTTGCAACGTTCGGTTACCATAACGTTTACAGTGAAAGTAGTACTGGCATTGCCTCAATCTGAGTGGTGTGTGGAAATGTAAATAACCGGAATATTAGGAGGAGTGCTTATTTAATATTCAAGGCTTCTTTTTAGTATTTCAAGGGAAACTAAAATACAATGTAGTCAAAACGTATTTTGGATTTTAAACAATTATATTTAGTGAACTCAGATTAGTAGTACTCCATGAAAGGAGAAATCAAAAGCAATACACAGCTCAAAATAGGTGAAGGCTATTTAAAAAGGAGGTGCTAAAAGAAGAATTGTAAACAATTCTAGGATGGTGTGAGAATGAGAAACTAGGCTGAAGTTGCCATAACCTAAAAATGGAGCAGACACATAACAGAGAAGACGAAAGCCAGGAATCACATCAAAAATATCTCTCCAGGAGGTAGATAAGAAGGAATCAAGTCAAAGTACAAATGCCATCAAAAGATGGACAAAGGTGGTTGGGTGCTAAATACATGTAACCCAGTGGTGAAATGTAATTTTTTCCCTGCCGGTTCCATGGGCGTGGCTTGTGGGCGTGGCTTAGTGTGGTCATGTGACTGGGGCATCAAAAGACAGAAACTCACTTTAACAATGTGCTGCTGGAGCAGGGTTGGGCTAGATGACCTCCAGGTCTCTTCCAACCCTGGATTATCTTCTGAAGCTGCCTCTAGTG
>JANHFT010009610.1:201358-212017 GCA_032467955.1 Pseudoxenodon macrops
TTCATAATCATGTTTATACCTATATCTGTTATCTTATACGTGTTTGACAAATAAATAAAAAAACAAGTGGTGAAGATAAGACAATTTCTGTTAACTCTATGGCTAGAATATGAGTGTTTAAGCTATTATGTAGCTATGCATGCAGGTATGTATGTGTTTATAGTTACACCTCCATTCCCTCCGCTGGATTCAGCAACATGAGAAACGGGTATTTAAACATCCTTCTCTGATCCTGTACAATGCACTTAGCATTGGAAAACAGCTTCCACTGGAATAAATAGATAATTGTATGCATGTTAACTCAAAATTAATTAGAACTCTGGGAATTGTAGTCACATAATAACTAGAAGATGTTAGGCTGTGAAAGGATAAACTAAGAAAGATAGCTTGAGTAAACCTATGCTTTATTCATGACATTTTAGAACTCTTTTAAGTGTTGCTTTTTGATAAGAAAATAATGAAATTCTAGTGACACAGTAAGTGGTTAAAAACTATTTTTTCTTACTTAGTGGTTTGGGGACAATGTTTTAGGAAAGTGTCTCATTTTCCAGTGGAGTGAGTTTACATAATGTCATAATCCATTTACATTCCAAGTATAACTATTTCGCTTTAAGATGTCCTTCCATAGCAGTAAGAACAACTTGAATCCCAATTTAATGGTATGTTTTTCGTAAAGCGGTACGTTCCATTATAATTTTTAAATGTTGTTTGACAATTGTAACTACAGTTTTAAAAATATTTTGTCCTCTCAAATGAGGCATAACAGTTTAAATCTGGCCGGGAATCTGACTTGAATAATTCAAAAAAACATGACAATAATGAATAAGAAAAGATTAAACCACAAAAGCCCTTTTAGTGATTTTGGCAGTATTTTTAATAGTCTTTCAAAAGCAAATGTTTTGTTATAGTTCTAGATAAATCCTAGATGCATAGCTTGATCCTGGGAAGTATGGGGAAAGAGAAAAGGAAATAGACTACAATTGTTTTCCTTTAATTTGTAAAGACACAATACTTTGTCATAACAAAAGATGGCATATTTTATGAAATGGCATATGTTACGGTATGAAAGAATATACTTTTGAAAAACATATGTTCCTCTGTCTGAAAAACGTGTCCAACTCTACCACAAAACAATTCTATCTCAACACAGAAAAATGCTTAGATATGGGAAAGCACAATTTTTGGCTCACTATCTAATATACGGTAAGTCTGCGTTCTAAATAAAGGTACAGCATATGCCATAAAGAAGACGATCTACTGTTAAGCTGAATGAAGGTTTTCTCTTCTATATACTTCAAACCTAGGCATGGGATGTGAGATCCTACTGGCCATCTTACAGTGGGTCGGTTCTATGTTCAAACATCCCTTATCTCCATTACAATTTTTGAGATTTAATTTGGAAGTACACCTAATCTATATATTGTAGTGTTGCTCTTACCAAAACACCCCACCCTCAAAATGTTCATTCAAGACTGATTTGCTTACCATAGCTACAAAGAAAGGATTTTCATGAACATGCTTATCTAAGCCATACCCACTTGGACTTTGCTATAATTCCATGAGTTCCTTGGAATACATTCAAGATATCCAAAGCAAAAGAAAATGTAATGGGGACTTGAGATAAATGAAGAACAAGTATTTCTAGGAACCTATGCCCTAATTAACAGAATTAGGATTCTAATTGTAGAACCCTTCAAACTGCTAAATGTAAAACAAAATCATTTTCAAAATAGCATTGCCATTTGCCAAATTATGTTGATGAACTAGGAGCAGTTTCATTAACATGATTTTTTTACCCTGATCTTTCTCCAAATATAACAACTATTCTGGGTAACTCTTCAGAAAGATACTTTTCTCATGATGCTCCATCCCTCTGAAATTCTTCTCTAAGGCAGTCCTCTTCTTTTGTCACTCTTCAAATCTTAGCACAAATTGCTGGAAAAGATGACTAGTGCTGTGTATATTATTTAGAAGATCCTTGAAGATGCTATGGCAAACTTTTGGAAGGACAGAGTCACTTCATTGCCGTGAAGAGCAATTTCAGAAAGGCCATTTCTTTCAAAGGCCTCCAAACAAACAAAAAATTCATTCATTTGTCACATTTCTAAAACCACCCATCACACAAATGTGAATAGAATATAACTGCCGATATAGTCATAGCATTTTTTTTCTTTTATTAAATCCTGATACTTAGTTTTGCTCATACTAATCAAAAGTTTAATTGTAGTCTCCTCTCCTTTTTGTGAGAGTTCAACTCTATAACTAGAGTTTCCCTGACCAGAAATGATGATAATGTTAACTACTAACTGCCAACTTAGACCAAGCTCGAGAAACAGGAGGAAAGCAGAAAAATCAATGTAGGATATAAATTGCTGTGAGAGAAGAAGGAACTGAATTCTCATACGGGTATAGAGAAATCAACTGCTTAAGTACTTTTACCCTAATATGCAATAAAAATTCTTATTTATGTATCATGCTGAGGATGTGGGCTGTTTCTGAGTTTGAACCCTAGCCCTTTTATTAAAATATAAAATATTTATAATTTGAAAATAAAATATTTATACTTTCGATTGCAAAACTGTCTAAGTGTCTCACACAACATAATCTACATCAGTAACACAAGAGCATGTAATAAATGAAAAGGGCATAAAACCATTAGTAATCCTAATTAAAGAAATAGCAGGAAATGTTCCATATTAGAAATGTTATTTTTTAATAACAGACATTTTTATAGTTTTTATATACCACTGTAATCTTACCGTAAAAATTTATTTTTCCCGATGTCCAGAGCACCATTGCTACAAATTGTAATAAATTTCTTAGCAACTTCTTAATCATAAAAGATCAATGAGAAAACTGAAGTGGAATTCAATGAAATGAATATAAATGGGTTTCAAACTGATTAGAATGTAGTTTTCATTCAAGGACCCAGGTAAACTGGGACAGAAGTCAAGTAAATTCAGATAATCTGTACTATTACTCATGCATATTTTATTGTGATCAAATCAGAGAATAAAAACCGATGCTATAAGACTGAAGTATATTTAAAACTTTTAGTTTTGTGCCTTTGAGTACCGTAAGTACATGCAGACTTTACAAGATGTTACATTTTTCAGCTAATGAATATGCAAAATCAGAAGGAAGTTTAATCTACCTTCATTTTTTAATCTTTACTCTGAATATTGATTTTTAGTACAAACGTTAAGGATCTTTCAAAAATATAAATTCAGTATACATTCATTAGTTATACCACTCACCATGGAAGAGAAATTCACCAAAGAGATATTTTGATTTCCAGGGTTGCACTTAAAATTCAAAGGTTGGTCTGTCTCTCTGCTCTTTGTGTCAGAACTCAGTGACCTGTCTGGATTAGCAGGTAGTTTTTGCAAAGCAATACAAGTCATGCCCATGAAAACGGATGGCTTGATCCAAAAAGCTTCCAGAGCAATATTAAGAGAAACCTGTCAAAACAAATGTGAAAAATCTTATATTTTAAATGTATAAAGTTGGTCTTTTCATGTCCAGATAGGTGGAGTGGAAGCAGGAAGTGCAGAGGGTTAATGTAGTAGCCATCTCTAATTTGGTCCTCCCCTATTGGGGTCCCAGGCCAACCAGCAGATCCAGGTCTTCAGGCCAGAGTTCCTTGTCAGGATCTGCAGCAGGCCGTCTCTGCTAGCATGAGTAAGGGTGGACGTCCTTAGCAGGATGACACAGTTCATCAAATAACATGGACTGATGCCAGTGGTGAAATCCAATTTTTTTTACTACCAGTTCTGTGAGTGTGGCTTGGTAGGCGTGGTGTGGCTTAGTGGGCATGGCAGGGGAAGGGTACTGCAAAATCTCCATCCCCACCCCACTCTGGGGCCAGCCAAAGGTGGTATTTGCCAGTTCTCCAAACTACTCAAAATTTCTGCTACCAGTTCTCCAGAACCTGTCAGAACCTGCTGGATTTCACCGCTGACCAATGCCATGGAGGGTTTTATGTTGCCTTGCTGCAAGCAAGAACTTCCTTGTGCAGTAAATTGATCACAGTGAGAACAGACTGCTATATGAGATTGGCCAAGGGTCCAATACAGCAGGCATTGTTTATGTTATGTTCTACAAGCATAACATTCTGTATATATTCATAAGATGTCCTACTACAGAACATAGGAATGAAATCTTGAAAGTCAAAGGTTTCCTACACAGTATTTGGTTTTCAGCTTGAAACCTTTAGCCCTTACAGCAAATACACAAATATCAGATCAAAATAGCAGTTTAATACTCTGATACCGAAGTAACTAAGAGTGAATTTGTTAAGATGGTTGATACTTTAGGCAAAAATTACAGAATGCTATAAATATTTAAGACTTGGACTCAACTGGGCATCTTATTATCAACTAAGTGCCATTTACAGAGTTTTCTAGGATTTATTATTGCAGCTGAAATAATAAATCTCTTGACAAAATTAGTTCCTATGATACTACATTTCTTATTTTATCTACAAAAAATGATTTGATTGTATAGCCATTAGGTTCAGTATTGCCTACAGCTCTTGACCATAAGCAGTAATACAGTACAATAATTCTACAATAAAGAAGCTAATCAGAAATAAATTTTACAATAGTGCTTTGTAAGTCTCAAGTACTTCTTTTACGTGTCTAGATCAGAAGTTATTTGTACATCTAAGATCACAAAACCTCTTGCAACAAGTGTTTTTCCTGCGAATGATGTGAATTCATGTGAATGATCTCTGAGGTTTTCACAATTTAGCAGGCAAACTAGTGGCTTGGGACCTGCATGTAGCTGGATAGGTTCCCAACCAAAAAGATATCAGGAACACTCTTCATTTGCAGTGATACAAGTCACACATAGTCAATACATATCCTGTGGTTCTGCATCTGTGAATGTCCTAGAACTAAGACTATGTAGCAGGACTAATAACATTCTGGCTGAATGGATTACTTTAGAACATGTTTTTCCTTAAAGCCTTAATTTTATTATGAAAATTCCTATTTTCTTGTAAAACTATGTAAAGTACTTCACACGGTACTAGTTATACGGCATTTTTTAACAGTAAAGATCACGTTTCACTGTCAATAGTTTGTAAGAGATGCTGTACACAGATTCTGAAATCATGGCTATTCGGTTCCTGTATCAGTTTTAAGCCCTACTGAATGGGCACTGATTTGTAAGGCACTTCCTATTATATGGCGGACCCATGTGGTGTCAGACAGATTGCCATCACTGTATTTTTCATTGTCAAGGACTGTATACAGTTGCAAAGTGACTTGCTTTCTTATTCCAAGGACATTCTGCCCTCTCTGCATGACATTTCCCACCGTGAATATACATTTCAGCTATACTGTTCAGATTACTGTGGGGAAAAGCTTGCCTGGCTTGACTTTCTACCTATTTGTTCAAGGCAGACTTGCCAGGTAACTATCATCTTTTAATAACGTCATTTAGATCAATTAGAATGGCAAAATATCTATTCACATACTGTATCTTACTCTGTTTTCCCAGGTGGAAACTTTCCTGCCTAGTCAACTGCACCTTCTGCCATTTCTGGCTTCTTCCTTGGCTATTTCTTCCACTAGTCATTAATTGGGATCCAACGATTGTGCTATCTAGCTATAATTCTATCACATGAAATGAAAATAAGTGGTACTTTACGGTACCAACTATTTTGCTTTGCTTGAATCATTTGTAAGTTCTGGCAATGAACAAACTATGTGAGAAGTTATAAAACTGGATGAGTATGTAATGTAACCAAAGACACATTTTTCAAGCAGTGTCTGCTTCTTCCTTTGGGCCAATATTTTAACAAATCAAGAAGCCATATATAATAATACCTTTGATACAACTTGTGCATTGTTGTTCAGAGTTTGATTTGAAATGCCTGCCACACACTGCACAATTCTTGCACATGCTTTTTTGTCCTTTTGTGCCATCCATAATACATGGTCATCTACAAGCATTATATTGCTGGCAATCTCTATGATAGCATCTGCAAGCTGCTAAGAGAAAAAGACAAAAGGAAAGGAGGGGGGGGAAGAGTATGAAGTATCTAACTTCTATACAACATAAGGCAAAATTGAAAACAGCTGTATTTAGATATTCTGTGAAGCATTCAGGAACTACCTGTTCTAGGATCATCAGCTTACATTTCAATTTGGTAGTCAAAAGATTAAATTGAAGGACATGCCTCTTTGCAAGTCAGTGATTATCAAGTCAAAACTATTTCAGATTTACATGAGTCCAAGCAACTATTCTATTGAGAATATATGTTTCTTAGTCTTTTCAGCAAGAGTTTTAGCAATATAGATGCAAAAAACAAAAATCCCTGAAGCAAACACAAGAAATTCAATTATAAGAATTTGATCATGAACAGTTTTTTTTAAAGCATTAATTGCAGTTCATAGTAATGAAAAGGCTTGTTAATAGGATAAAACAGATTAGGTTTTGTGGGAACACTACTCTCATAAGAAGGCTTGTGTATCTTCAAGCTATCATAGACAAAGCTATAATAGAAATTAATACTTACTTACAACTGAGGTAATAATTGATTAAGATATACATTGGGAACAACATTGGTTTGACTATAGACAATACCTGATTTATAGAAATTTGAAATAGCATCTTGGTGGCCCAATTCAGAAATCAGCCCAAACCATAGTTTTAATTTCACAAGAATCAAATCCCAAATCCTTGCTTTAATTTCCAAATGAATGGTTGGTTTAAGCTTCAATATGGTTAGTCCTTGTATTTACATCTAATATGAACCCATCCACTATTGAATGGCTAGTTTCTCAAATCACATATGTTTCTAACTGGTGAATAAACCACAGACTGAATTCATACAAACACCAGCAACCCAAAGTAAAAAAAAACTGCAATTTAATGTGGTATGTACCACCAAACATGGTATTCAAAGTCAGATGACATTCTATTAAAACCACTTTTATAGTGATTTTAAAAATAGTAGTAAAATACTTTTGATTAGCACATTGAAGGAAAATGAACTATTTAAACTAGATTTTTAAAAGAGTTATTTTTCACTGATAGATCACAATAGTTTTCCCAATAATACATTCACTTAATTTAAAAACTTGTTCTTTAAAAACATATAGTCTGGTCTGGTACCTAACACTTTACCTCTTTATTTCACTTAACATACATATAAAAGATCTTTTAATGGGCAGTAGAATTGAGCACATAGGATTACTACATTTTAATGAGCTGGGGATATATGTTTGAAGTGGTCCACAGTTAATTATCCTACAAGCTCCACGACTATTGGTGCACATGGATTATCCCAGTTCATATTCTACAATATGTAACACAACATATTGCAACACTTGACCATCATCATGTTTGCTTCCAAGGTAACACATTTTCTCCCAGAAGTACCAGTTAAGTTCATTTCTGCTTACAGACTGACAATGTAAGAAACATCCAAGAGTAGAGAAAATATCAGTCATAAAGAGTCTCTTAGTGAATCCATTCAAAAATATGAAGTAGAATAATCTAAGTGCTCCATTGGCTTCCCACTTTTATTTTATTCATTTCCCCCCACTACTGGGTTTAACAGGCCACCTAACACAACAAAGTGACACAACAAAAAGCAAACCACAGGTAGTCCTCGACGTACAAGCACAATTGAGCCTAACTTTTATGTTGTTAAGTGAGAAATTTTTAAAGTGAGTTTTGCCCCATTTTACGACCATTCTTGCCACATTTGTTAAGTGAATCACTTTGTTAAGTTAGTAACATGGTTGTTAAGTGAATCTGGTTTCCCCATTGACTTTGCTTGTCAGAAGGTTGCAAAAGGTGATCTCACGATCCCGGGACACTGCAATCGTCATAAATGTTTGTCAAGCAGTTGTCAAGCAGTTGTCAAGCAATCGAATGTAAATCAAGTGTGAAAAATGGTCATAAGTCACTTTTTTCGGTGCTGTTGTAACTTTGAACAATCATTAAATGAACTGTCAAGGACTACCTGTATCAACCGAAAGAGCCACATAAAATATACAAAATATATAAATATGAATATGGAGTTACTACTGCTATGGTGGCTTAAAGAGGGTTTGGGAAGTACTGGATGTTTGAGACTGGTCACATTGTTAATCAGGAAATATACCTTAAGGGGGAAATACACTGATCACAGTCTCTTTCCTCTCAGTAAAACCTTTTAGATAGATCGTTAATTTAGCTACTTATGTTTAGCTGACATCTAAAACACCATTGTGAAAATGTTTAAAATCCAAGTCATTTAACATCAAGCTACCCAGAGAATTAAAAAGCATAAGACATTTTACTGGCATGAATTCTAGTTTCACATGAGTTTGACAAGGTTAGAACCACAGGAAGCTTTATTCAGCTCTTCAGAAAAGAGCAATGAACGGCATGAGTCTAGGAAAATGTTAAATTGAACGAACACTCAGAAAAACTTCACCTGTTTGAAGCAAAAATGCTAGTTTAATCAATATAAAAATATTGGTATCAAAAAGTTTTAAGTTTTAATTCTGGACCACAAGGTTTCACATTCAGTGGTATATTTGCTGAATTATTCCTTCCAAGATCAACTTTGTAAACTAAAAAGGTAGAAGGAAAGTAACAAAGCCAAAACTAATTTTTAAAAGTATTTCAGCATGTAAGAATCATCAACCCAAAATTCTGCAATAAAAGTTTTATTCAACTATTTCATCAGAATTAGATGAAAATATTATTAGGTATCTCATTGCCAATAAGACAAAAAAAGTTATTTGCGGTCTCAAGATGTATCCTATTTGAATGAGAATAATTCATAAAATATTTTGGTTTACTAAGCATTCGGTTTGGACCGGAATAGGGTCTAATGTTGGAAAAGACAGAAAGAAAGAATAGGTACACATTCGAGCTCTTTAGAAATGCAATGAAAATATGTCAGACTAACCTTAAAATGAACATGCTCAGCAAAAACAAATTTAATCCTATGCTCATATGCTCACAGAAAACTCTATAATGAGTAATAATTTCTTTAAGTACAGGCAATCCTTAGGCTACAAAAGCAATTAGAACTGGAAACTGTGTTCCCAGTTGAGTTCCCAGCTATAAAGCTCAACATTACATGATGTTCAGAGGTGGGTTCCTACCGGTTCTATCCGGTTCTATCCGGTTCTATAGAACCAGTAGTAACTTGGGGATGACATCACAGAGCCGGTCCCGTCGATGTCTCCATCGGCGTTGCCATCTTGGATTTTGCTTCTGTGCATGCGCAAAGCTAGTGTGCTGTGTGCACGCAGACACAGACGCAGCGCAACCCCGAGCGAACCAGCACAAAAAACCACCCCTGATGATGTTACTTAGAAATCTGGCAAATCTGGCAATTCCTGTTGTTGTTCTTAAATGAAGACTGCATAGGTTGTTAAGGGAGGAGCTCACATGATCACAACATCTGACTTCCTGCTGGCAGGATTCCCTTGTCAGAAGCTGGTAGGGAATGCTGGAAATTAGAACCACAAAACTGCAGTTCACTGCAATGTTGTAATCATGTAATCACTGAGCACTCACATTGCCATCACATGACTGCAGAGGTGTTGATATTGCTGGAACTTGAAGGACCTCTCAGAAGTCCTTCTCATTTAGTGCCGTTATAATTGTGAATGATTGTTGAATGAATGGTCATAACCCAAAGACTACCTGTATATTATATAATTCAAATTTAAAAATACTTTATGAAAAGCTCTTGAATAAAAAGTTGGAATTACTATTTTAAAAAGATTCCCCCCCTCCAAAAAAAAATCATTACTGGACATTAAATTAAATCCAACGTTAAATCATCATCATGTTAGCCAAATAGAGTCTTACGTCTTTGATTTCTTCCATATATAGAATTAGTTTTTCCAACATGTAAGCTAAATAGATAACGTCCTCTTTATCTGCAAATTTAGCAGCATTTCTTGTGAAAGCTGCTAGTTGATGGGAAAATTCAAGTGCATTGGTAGCATTTAGATGCCTCTGGAAAAAAAAATCCCAAAAGATAAAAAGTGGTTAAACGTTTAATTCCATTTTCTACATTTAAAACATTAACATTTTATTTTCTAGAGATGAAGAACATTATTGATGTATAATTCAACTTGCAAACAACATTATATTGTAAAATATTTAAAGTGTCTAATAAGAACACTGTGTTTTAAAATACTTAAAATGTTCAATACTTGTAACTTAAATAATTTTTTGTGAAGCAACTTTCCCCTGACAGAACCATTTATCAACACCATGAATACTGATCCAGCATCAATAATTTAATTTAAATGAATATTAAAGATAAGGAATAATACCATAAGAACTATGTTTGAATCAATGTCACAATTGTATTTATGCTTTCTTATTCCAAAATAGAATGGTTGAATACAACTAGAATTCTAGTATATGTTTGGATAGCTTAGAATCTATTCTTGATACATAGTGTTGTTAGATAGCCTACATCAGTGATGGCTAAGCTTTTTCTTGTTGTGTGCCAAAAGCGTGAGCACACATGCGCGACAGCATGCGCACATGCCAGCACCCATAATGCAATGCGTGTGATCCTGAGCATGCATGCATGACCCCCATGCTCCCCGCGACCTCTGTGCCTGCACACATGACCCCCCCCACGCTCCTCCCGCATGCATGCGCGGCCCCCGGCTCCCGTTT
>JANHFT010009610.1:236198-248913 GCA_032467955.1 Pseudoxenodon macrops
AAGGAAGGAAGGAAGGAAGGAAGGAAGGAAGGAAGGAAGGAAGGAAGGAAAAAAAGGGAAAAGGGAAAAAGGACTTTCCCCTTCATCCCAGCAGGTAAAATCAACTTTAATACTGTAGCATGGGTGTCAGCAACCTGCAGCTCTGGAGCCGCATATGGCTCTTTGGACCCTCTGGTGTGGCTCTCTGTTGGAAGATCCTACCAATGGCTGGCCCCTCTCCCTCCCCTCCCAGTCACTCCTCACCTGGCCTGAGAAGGTAAGGGCCATGTTGGGGATGGAGAAGCTGACTCTCCACTGCCTCCTCTCGTGCTGGCACTTCTTCTTGGCCCTTGTTGGTGCTGGCCATGCCTCAGTCAGTTGGGGGAAAATGCAACCTGCTCTCCACCCTGAGACACTGGCACAACCCGGTCGCGACTGACACTGGCCTCGCTAACACGAGGGCTGGCAAGATGGGAATGGGATCTGGGAGGAGGGGACAATGAAAAGGGAGATGGGCCCACAGCACCCAGCTGCACCTTTAAAACCTGAACGGGAGACTTTCGCCACCTGGAAGATGCTTTGGCCATGCCCACCCAGGTTTTGGGGTTCCCGGTGTTTTCTTTTTGGGGGGGGGAAATGGGTCCAAATGGCTCTTTGAGTGTTTAAGGTTGCAGACCCCTGGTGTAGCACTAGTAAGCTTATTGTGTTTTATTTAAATAAAATATAATGTGTCTTCCCCTCATGGCTAATCTCTTGGATAAGAAAAAAAAAGTGCAAATGCTATGTCAATAAATCTTTTGTCAACAAAAATCCAGTAAGGGCAACCAGATATAACTATTTTCTTTTCTTTTTTTTAATCCTGGTTGAAAAAGCTGAACTTATAAATCTTTATTGGATTGAAAGCTTTTCCAAATAATTGTATTTATTATTTCTTGGAACACTAATACAAATAAATAAGTAGTATGATCATAAATTGTTTTAGGAAAACCTCTATTATATGAACATTTATTTACATTTTACATTTATTAGGGAGTTACATAACTGACGATAAAAATAATGAGATTGATGATTTACTGAATCAGAATCATTACTGTATGTAATTTAACCCAAGAGTCCATAATAGTAGCAAAGTATTGTTAACAATGTCTCAAGTACAATTCAGGTGGCTAGTATTTTACCAGGTCTTTGACCTTATTCCTAATATCTAATATGGAACGATATCTACATGGAGGGAAATATGCATTGGGGTATCCCAGGTTTTTGTCCTAGGAACAGTACTCTTCAACCTCTTCATAAATGATTTAGATAAGACAATAGATGAACTCATGAAATTTGCAGATAACACCAAGTTAAGTGGAATAGCCAACATTTTAGAAGATGGGCTCAAGATCCAGAAAGATCTTGACAGACTTGAATAGTGAACCCTATCCAACAAAATGCAATTCAGTGGTGAGAAAAGAAAGATTTTACATCCAGGCGAGGAAAAAACAACAAATACAGAGGTATGGAATAGGTGATACTTGAGTCAACAGCAGTATCTGTGAGAGGGTTCTAGGAGTCCTAGTGAACAACCACTTAAGTACAAGCCAGCAATAATCTGAAACAATAGATTTGTTTCTAAGTGATCTCCTTCATCTACATAATCATCTTTCTGGATAAAAATATTAAATACAAATGATTAAAACATTTTTATTTCTCCATAAAATTGACAGTATATATGTATACACTCACAAATTGTGTTTTAATCTTGTTGCTTCATGTTTGCGTGTGTATTATACTCTTCTTTTTAATTCTGCTCCTCTGTTCATTTCAATTAAAAGGAAATAAGAAAGGAAGCCCAAAGATACTCAAACATGATAATCATTACACAAACCAGTAGCAGCTGATAAATGTTATGAGGAGTATAAAACAAGCAAATGATTGTTAGAAGGGTGTACAGTGCAGGAGGCTACAATGAGCATAACCATAAATTAGATTTATCATTACACCCAATTACAGCCAAATCACCCAAAATTAATCATTAAGGGAACAAGTTAAAACTTTGAACAAGTCAATTCCTGTTGGTGGGTAAAGATACATTATAACAATTTGTTTCTGGTCCATTTTTAAACTTGTTTTTTTTTAAACCAATACACTGAAAGGAGATTACTCCTGTAATTTAATTAAGGACTATATATTTCAAGGACTCTTCTCCTACCATTTCAACATATTCTACAACATATTCTATAAACTCACTCAAACACATTTCATACACGATCTAAATGGTGCAATCAGTAAGCAAATAAAACTCTTTACAATTAGCTGAATGTCAAGAAAGCCAAAGAAAGTAAAAATAAAACTAATTCAATTACGTTTTAAAAGCGTATCTCTATATGAGATTGTACAGTATTTCTGAAAAGTATTTTTCTATACATGAAAGGCATAACAATTCCAACTCAAACTTCAGCTCTTTTTCCCTTTCTAACTCAAAGTGAGCTTGTGAAACTAATACTTTAAAGATGTTAAGTGCTAGAACATATATACTGAATTCCATCACCAAATGCAAAACACATTTTTACCAAGAATAAAAAAGATTTTGTTTCCACTGTTTGTTTTCCAGGTAATTTTTTTAAACATCTCTAACAGCTTTTAAGCAACTAGAAAGATGCTTAATCTTTGTGATGGCTGTGGTAGGTTTGTAAAAGTCCAGTAAGAAATACAATATATTAAATTTTTCAGGAAAGCCCGTTTTTCAACAGGATTCTGGTATTAGAAGTTTCTGATCAAATTATATCTAAAATCCAGGAAGGAATTTGGCAGAAAATAATTTGGAATTGATCTGTTGTTTATGCATAGTTTTAAAAGAATAGAAGAAGCAATGAATAGCTGTGTTTGAAAATCTCAGCAAACATTCTTCTAAAAGCTTTTATATTCAGAGCTACTGAAGCTTTTTTTTTAATAATCTCAAGTGCCCTCCTGTCAGTAGCATTAAACCACAATAGCGGGAATTACTGATGAGGCCTAAACTATCATTATAATAATTAAAGCACTCTTTTTGCTATCTTATTCACAAAGTACTCCTTTGTGTTGACTGAAATTCAGAGGGTTTATGTTTCGATGATTTAAAAGGTATGTTCTGGATTAGCATTTTGAACAAAAAGTAATTTCCTTTTATATGTGAACCCGAAATGGTGATTAGCCTGACAAATCAAATCAAAGATAACAAGCAGAATCACCAACCATGCTCTGAATTTGGTTTGCTTGCCAAATCACCATTAGTTACCATTAACCAAGACTTGTCCAGGGTCACACATCACAATGAACTATGATTGGTTGATAATTGCTACCTGTCTTCTTAGACCTGCAATATTAAGAATATATGTGGAATGGTAAAATAAAACGGAGAACTAAAGGGTTGGCAAGAAACTGCTCTCTGTATAGTTTTCAGTGTTTAATCTGATACAGCAAAACAACATGTAAGTTATTTGAAAAGTTAAGTAGAAAATTCAATATCAAATCTTCTACTCATGAAACTGTTAGTAGAACCCAAGGCATGACGATTTTTCCTTACAACTGTTCTCTCCTACACGTTTCTGCTGAAAGGTGGGGAATTTCTCTTTTTCTGGTGTAGGGTAAGGTGGGGAAGTCCAACAATATGAAATTACACTTTTTTCACAGCATCACCCTTTCCATTAAATTCACGTATATCATATGCTTACATGGATACTGGAAAGAAGATGGAACAAGCAGACAGGAGCAGAATTTAAAAATTAAAAAGTTAGAAATGTTCATCTAGCCTGGCTGTGTTATATGGGAAAATACAGAAAAGTATTTAAAGATTTGTTTTGTCACTTCCTCTACAGCAGGGCTGTCAGACTCGAGTCATCATGTTGTTGTCACATGACGTAGTGTGATTTTTCCTCCCTTCGCTAAAACAGGGGTAGTAGGCATGGCCAGGAAGTGACACATCTGGCCCGCGGGCTGCAAGTTTGACACCCCTGCTCTACAAGTAAGTCATTCCTAATCAGCCACCTGGCCTTATTTGATTTGTTTCTTTTGCTTCAACAGGTATTGTAGGTTTTTAAAAAATCTTTGCTGTCTTTAATCAAGAAGTGAAATAGATGTAATTTTATCATAAGGTTTGACTGTAGATGTCTTGAAATTTCAACTAAAACTTGTTCACAATTTTTTGTGTGTCTTCATCTAAAACAATATGATGGTACAATAGAACAATTCAACAAATGGAACAATTCAATAATATCTGTGCCACTGAGTCAACCAATCCAGAAAGAAAACATAGTGTATCATGTTTATTAAAATAATAATTTTAATAATAATAAACAAAATAATTATTTAAAATAAATTATTTCACAATAATTAAAAATGCAATATAAAAGTACAATATAAATTCAACATATTTAAAAAAATACATTTTCCTC
Source organism: Pseudoxenodon macrops (assembly GCA_032467955.1). Classification (NCBI taxonomy): domain Eukaryota; kingdom Metazoa; phylum Chordata; class Lepidosauria; order Squamata; family Pseudoxenodontidae; genus Pseudoxenodon; species Pseudoxenodon macrops. The sequence goes on from JANHFT010009610.1 coordinate 240,596, forward strand.
CAACTAAAAACAGAGTGGCTCCCAAAAACATAATATATCAGCAACATGGGCTCAATGACTCTCCTGCCCCTTCTGACTGAGAAAACAGCCAGGTGTTCCAGGATTTCTGAAATATAAGCAAAGTTGGTGCCACCTAAACCTCGATATTATGGTATCCCAGAAGGCATGCACAACTACAGAAAAGGCAAACTACCATTGACCATCCTTTTCCTACCGAGACTAATAGAAGCAATGGGATTAATGGGTTTTAAACATAAAAAACCCCAGCACCTTGAATTGCACCTGAAAGCAAAAAGCCAGTGGAGCACAGATGTACTATGGACGTAAAAAAAAAAAGTTCTCCATGCATTCAAGATAAATGGAGGTGTCTTCTTCAAGGATAGCCCTGCACAGATTGCTTCACAATAATCCATTCAAAAGGTGACCAAAGCACAGGTGACCATGTGCAGTGTCTCCTGATTCATGAAAGGGTGCAACTGCCAGACACCTGCACATCTATGTTGCATAATTATAGAGAATAAGGCATTTCAATGGACGAAACAGCATAGTGGAGATATGAGGTAAGTTCATTATAAAGAAGGTAGAGGAAAAAAATACATGGCTATCTGTGCACCAATAAGTGATTCTTTTAAGGTTGTTATTGCTATACCGTAAACAATATTTTGTGATTCCTTTGGATTTTGTATATAGCGTAGGCTTTCTAAACACAGTATGCAACTAAACCAATCAGAAAAAATTGCTTCGCAACACTGGGTTTCTAAGGGGATAGAAACACAGAATTTGTGTTCCCTCACATTAGCACAGTCATTAATCTAACTAGATGTTTTGGTTTTAGAATAATGTTTAGAGAGATTTTATTGTTCACAGTATGTTGTGAAGGACCACAACACTCTTATGGTCTCACAATACAGAAAGAATGAACACTAATATCATTAGCACAAAGAAAATTAGCAATTCTTCTACCGGCCACAAGTGATGTTTGGTGTTTCTAAGCACCTGGCTTCCACCTTTAAATAAAAATTGAACATGAAAGGTGCCAGTATTGTATCCTGTTTCAACTACTTATTTTGAGAGATGCTTTGTCTGAGGTGTCCTTGGACATTAAAAGGACTTTAAGAAAATTATTCTCATGCAGTTTTTGTATCAGAAAATAAAATTTCCAATCTATCATTGAAGCCTGCAGGTTTTTCCGAAGTCTGTCACATGGGATAAAATCAAAGGTGAATTTAAGATAGATAAAGGCTGCATGAAAGGTCCCATTGTATATATTTTTTTGGCTAAATATTGAAATACCTGGCAATGGTGAAATGTAGTTCTAAAACTCAAAACTCACCTGTGAGAATATTTTCAGATTCTATCTAATTGCAATTGATAGGGCCCAGTCTTTTTGGGATCACCAAGGAAAAATCAATAACAGAAAAAAGTGTTGCAAAAATTGGTCCCCAGAAATCAATATTAATCTTGAAAAATTCAGTGAGGATATAAAACAACCTGTCTGCTTTAAACTGTGCCTTTAATTTCTTAGTGTCTGCCATTGTTAGTGGAGGCCAGTCTGGGGGATTGAGGTATGCAGAATGTTTTAACAAGCAAAAGGGATTTCAGAATACAGTTCCCAATTAAGTGCAGGTTTACCTACGGTCTTATTTTTCATCTTTTTAGCTGCAAAAGAGATCTGATAATTGGTTTTGGTGGCCTGTGTAAGTTTAGCCTATAACTCTTTTTTAGCACCGTGTTTTATATGATCTTTTTTGTAAGAATAAATCATGGGGAAGCGAGCTGCAGTTTTGTGCCCTTTGGACTTGAGTCTGGCTACCAAAGAAGCTGTAGCTACTCTACAAAGCAAGTCAAAGTTATTGGCCTTTCAATTAAGATCAAGCATTAGGAGCCCTGATGGCACAGTGGTTAGAATTCAGTATTGCAGGTTAATTCTGCTCACAGTCTGGAGTTTCATCCTGATGGGGCTTGAACTTGACTCAGACTTCCATCCTTCCAAGGTCGATAAAATGATATGCCAGATTATTGAGGTCAATATGCTGACATTGCAAACCACGCAGAGAGTGCTGTAAAAGCACTGTGAAACAGTATATAAGTCTATGTGCTATTGCTAGTGTCATTGTTATAGAACTATTGAGCAATGCTATGAGTGCCAGATTGCCAGTTGCATAGTAGTGGCCAGACTGCAATGATGCTTTGTTGACCAGTCTAGGTTAAGTTTGATAATAAGTGAAAATTCTTAGAATTCACAGTGGAATTATTTAAGATTCTTTTTATGAGTTCGCTAAAGATATGTTTCAAAAAGAGAAGAGTATTTGGGAGATGAAAGATGAGAAAAGTTCTTCTACTGTAAGACAAGAATGAACACATTTAAGATTTCATTTGGATATGTAGTGCGATGAGTTCATTGGTCATGACTATTATTTCATTAATAGAGCACTGTGGAACTATGTAGTGGGTTCATTGAAGGACAAGATGAGATACAACAAAGGCTTCAAAGAAAACAGAGATAAGAGTTTTAGAAGCTGATACTTGACTACTATGATAAAATGAACCAAGCATAAACCACTGGGATCCATCAGTTCTTGAAGTGGGCTGTCGGCCATGACTGACAGCAAAAGTAACAAAAGAACTTCCAAATATAATCAAATTATTTATGTTATTCCTTCCTGCAAATCCATATTGAGACGAGTGAAGCAACAAAGAACAGATACAAACATATCAATATGAATTTTAAAGCTTTAGGAAGGAAATTTAAGAGCACAGGGATACAAGAGACATTCTCATATATCCTGCCAATTTTTGAAAGTGGTGTGGAAAAAAATAAAAGAATCCTACAAGTGAATTATTGCCTATCTCAATGGTATATATAGCAGAAATTTATTTCTAGGGTCATGGTTTATCTGGATAGTGGATTAGTGTCCAGGATGTATTGAATCTCACAAAGACTAGTAAAAATATTGATTCATGTTGCCCCAAACATAACAAGTTGATAAGGAGAATTTTCAACTATAAGAATTGGAAACAAAATAAAAACTCTGAAGAAAGAATTCCAGATAAAGATCTATACTCTGCAGAAGTAAATAAGAGTGTTGTTCTAATGGGAGCTATTAAATAACTCAGGGAAAAATCAGAAAGAAAATTGGTTCACAAAGTTCAAGGTCTTCATTTCCTATACACTGCTGCTCACAGTATGGGAGATAAACAAAATTCACTGGAACTATTAGTAAAGGAAGGCAAATGTGAATTAATAAGTGTAATAGAGATTTAGTGGGATAACTCCCATGAAGGGAATGCAGCCACTGAAGGGTACAATTGATTGAAAGGCACAGAAGCAGCAGAAAAGGAAGATTAGTTAGTCCCTGTGTGTGTTAAAAGAACTCACACTTGCACAGAATAAAAATCAATGAACTTGGAGAAGCTGTTGAGATCCTCTGTCTAATAATAAATGGAAGAATGATTAAAAACTACTGGTGTTCATGTCTATTAACATTCACCAAATCATCAAGAAATTGTGGATGATTATCCTTTTAAAAAGCAAACTGAAGATTCTTCCAAAGAATAATAGTGGACTTTATTATACCTTGACAGACAAACCCCACCAGGATGATCCTTTAAAATCTTTCTTTGCTGACAATTTCACAAGAATCCCTTTGTTTAATACAGCAAAGAAATGGGACCAAAGCCGCAGACTTAGTTAAGGAAGTAAAAGTATCTTGAAGAATGCTATGTGTCCATGCAAGACTTAAGCAATGATTAGTGAAGCAGGTTTTATAGCAGTAAGGAGATGTATATACAGAAATACATTATAGGGATTATTGGCAATGCCTTGTACTTAGCTACATCCAACCAGGAGGAGTGAAAGATCATGTGATATGTGTAGGTGCCTGGAGACAAAACCCTACATTACCAATTTTTTTTAGACAAAGAGCTCTCACCTTAAAATGAAGTTATAGTTTTTATAGGTTTTAATAAAGTTATAGTAATGATATGAACAGGTAGTTCTTGCTTACCAACCATTCATTTGGTGACTGTTCAAAGTTATGATGATGATGATGATGATGCTAAAAAAGGAGACGTATAACTGGTCCTCAAAATTGGGGCCATTTTAGTGTCCCTCAGTCACATAATCATGATTTAGGCACTTAGCAACCAACACACATTTATGATGGTCACAGTGCCCTACATGGTCTTATGCAACCTTCATACCTGGCTTCTAACAATGTGGACAGAATGGGTCTGGTCAAAGAGGAAGCTGACAAGAAGTTGCAAGTCACTTAACAACCGACACTGGTTCATTTAATGACTGCAGCCAGAACTAACATTGTGAGTCAGTGTGGTCACATGATATTTGACTTTACAATTGCATAACGTAGTGACGGAGTTGCCGGTCCCAGTTGCAGTAGAGGACAAACTGTAATATTCCTTCCTAGGAGCAGCTAATGGGCAAATATGCTAAGATCAAGTTTCTAAAAAAGAAATGATGTCTTAATTTATTTCTTAATTATTTCATAATTTAAATATATTCAGTGCAAACAGCACAAGTAACCAATGCAACTACATAAAAAGCTTAGTGAATATCTGAAAATAGTAAAAAAAAATGCATATATAAAGTAAAGATTGCAATTCAGAATGGTGGAGAGGATGTCTAGAAAGCTAATGTTCAGAAAGGCAGAGGGTGTAGAAAAATACTAGAGAAAGATTTATTTAAGTACAGCATGCTAAAAAGAAAAAGGAAACGTTAGCAGATGCCTGCTCTGATAATAATACTTGTTAAAAAGATTTTTTTTAATAATTGTTGATTGCAATTGAATGCAATCAGCAGTGTGATGTGGAGCAAAATTACACATGAAGTTTGAGGCTGTGTTAAATAGGGCTTTGAAATTATTGGAAGTAAAACTTTGATTTTATTCTGCATTGGTCAGATCCGCAAATGTAATGTTTAGTTCTTTCTATGTTCCTTTAGGGTGGAGTAATACAAACTGGGGGGGAAAAGATCCAGAGAAAAGAAACAAGATGTGGGAGAAGAGCAGGCAGAGCATGGGGGGAGGGGAAAGGAGTCAAGAGAACAATTGGCCTAGAACAGGGGTGTCAAACTCGATTTCATTGAGGGCCACATCAGGGTTATGTTATGTTTGACTTCCAGGGGCCAGGGTGGGTGTGGCCAGCTCAACAGCACTCATGTTGGGGATGCCTGCAGTGACCCAAGCACTCTGCCAGTGAAAACAGGCTCCCGAGCTCTGTTTTCAGCTGCAACGGCCTCCCGCAACCCTCAATCAATGAAAACGGAGCTCGGGAGGGCCGCCCACAGCCCTCCCAAGCTCAGTTTTCACTGGCAGAGGCACCATGGGCTGGTCCTTCGTTGTTTCCAGTTATATAGTATCCTTGAATACAGCTTGTCTGTCTGGAATCGACACTGTATATCAGACAGTAATACAATTGAGCGGGTCCAGAGGTATTTCACAAGAAGAGTACTCCTCTGCTCACAATAGAATACCTTTATGCCAGCAGATTTGAAATTTTGGGCTTGGACAACCATGAACTACGCCGCCTACGGTCTGACGTAAGCATAGTACACAAAATTGTCTGCTACAATGTCCTACCTGTCAACGACTACTTCAGCTTCAACTGCAATAATACACGAGCAAACAATCGATAGAAACTCAAGGTAAACTGCTCCAAACTCAATTGCAGAAACTACGACTTCAGCAACAGAGTGGTCAATGCCTGGAACGCTCTACCTGACTGCGTTGTTACTTCCTCAAACCCCCATAGCTTCAACCTTAGACTGTCTACCGTGGACCTCACCCCATTCCTAAGAGGTCTGTAAAGGGTGTGTGCATAAGCACACCAGCGTGCCTACCGTCCCTGTCTTACTGTCCCCATTTATCTGTACTCATGTCCATGTTTATACTTATACCTAGTATCTCGTACATGTTTGACAAACTAAAGAAATACCATATTTTTGAGACTATAAGATGCACTTCCCCCGCCCACCCTAAAAGAGGCTGATAATTTGGGTGCGTCATACTCCGAATGTAGCTTTTTCAAAGCTTTTTTCCAGACCTAACGAGGTGCTAACGATCTTCCCAGCTTTGCAGGCTTCTTTTTCATTGCCATTCCCTCAGAAGAAGTTTTTTTCCCCAGCCCTATGTCTTTGCAGGCTTTTTTCATTGCTACTCCCTCCGAAGAAGCTTTTTTTTCCAGCCCAAACCAGGTGCTAACGATCTGTGCTTTGCAGGCTTTTTTTCATTGCTTCTCTCTATCAGCTGTGCTTTAGAAGCTTTTTTTTCAGTCCTAACCAGGGGAATAAAATAACATGCTGAAGCTGACCAGACTAAGGACACTCGCCAGATGAATACCTGGTAGGTAGATTTCCCCCCCTATTTTCCTCCCAAAAAACTAAGGTGCTTCTTATATTCTGAAAAATATGGTAAATAAAAATAAATACGTAACATCATCAGTGGTAGAAGGCAGAATGGTTTGCTGTCTATTTATATACAATTGACTTGCCTTGTCAGTTTTGGTGCATATGTTTTTGTTGGTTCCTTGATTAGGCTGTTTGTTTACTGTTTGACTGTTTGTCTACCAATGAACTAATAACTCAGGCTTCAATTCCCAGCATCCCTCAGCTAGCATAATTAACCAATCCTAACATTTCTCTTTTAATCTACAAATCGTGGTTAGCTTATTGCTAAGTTTACATGTGACACTTTGTGCTTCTGGTTGTTTCCAAGCATGCTGGATTTACAATATCTATCACTATGAAGTGAGGAGAGATGGATACCATAGTCCAATGCAGAACAGGACACTTTGTCTAAATGGCTAAGAAGGACTGTGAGGACTTTCACGGACTATAAGACGCACCTATTTGTCTCCCAAAAGGGGCTGAAAATGTCGGCCATTTTTGGCCTTCCCACATCCTATTTTGGGGCCTTTTTTCAACCTTTTTCAGGCCATTTTTGGCCTTGAGACTTATTTCAGCCCATTTTGGGGGGTTTTTTCCAGCTCATTTTGAGGGTTTTTTGGCCTGTTCTCAAGGGTTTCTTTTGGCCAGTTTTTAAGGCTTTTTTCAGCCCATTTATAGGCTTTTTTGGCCTGATTTTGAGGCCTTTTTCAGCCTGTTCTTGAGGCTTTTTTCAGCCCACTTTGAGGCATTTTTGGCCTGTTTTCAAGGCTTTTTGGGCCCATTTTCAAGGCTTTTTTCAGCCCATTTGTAGGCTTTTTGGTCGGATTTTGAGGCCTTTTTCGGCCTGTGGGGTTTTTTTCACCCCGTTTTGGGGGTTTTTTTCAGCCCATTTTGAGGCTTTTTTCAGCCCGTTCTCAAGGCTTTTTTGGCCAGTTTTCAAGGCTTTTTTCAGCCCATTTTGAGGCTTTTTTCAGCCCGTTATCAAGGCTTTTTTTGGCCAGTTTTCAAGGCTTTTTTCAGCCCATTTGTAGGCTTTTTGGCCCGATTTTGAGACCTTTTTCAGCCTGTTGAGGCTTTTTTCACCCCATTTTGGGGGGGGGGGGTTCAGCTCATTTTGAGGCTTTTTTCGGCCCGTTTTCAAGGCTTTCTTCAGCCACTTTGTAGGCTTTTTGGCCTGATTTTGAGGCCTTTTTCGGACTGTTCTTGAGGCTTTTTTCAGCCCATTTTCTTCAGAAAAAATGGGCCAAAACAACACCTGAAAACAGGCCAAAGAAAGCCTGGAAAATGGGCCTGGAAAACCCTCAAAAACAAGGCATAAAAAGCCTCAAAAACAGGTTGGAAAAGGCTAAAAAATGGGCTGGAAAAAGCCTCAAAATGGACCAAAAAAAGGCTCAAAAACGGCCTAGAAAAAGCAAAATATAGGCCGAAAAAGCCCCGAAAATGGGCTGGGAAAAGTTTGGAAAAGGCCTTTAAAAAGGCCCCCAAAAAGGGAGGCCAAAAACTTTTTTTATTGTTTTCCTCTTCTAAATTTAGGTGCGTCTTATAGTCAGGTGTGTCTTATAATCCAAAAAATACGGCATACGTGGGTATATTTATCGTTACTAGGTATATAGTTACAGGAGTTTACCAGGCATCTCCAGACTTCAACCTAGAGGATATATTTGAAAATGTGAAAGTGTTGGAGTTCCTCCACAAAAATAACTTCTGGAACTTTCTTAGAAGTGCCAAAAGGATTGTGTTGTAATAAGGTTTCACACCTGTTATGCACTATTTCGGTCACCCCAAGGGCACAGATAAACCTCCAAGTGGCCTCAACGACTCTCAGAAAGAGTACTAATTTTATTTATTTATTTATTAAATTTATATACTGCCCTTCTCTCGAAAGACTCAGGGCGGTGTACAGCCAGTAATAAAA
>JANHFT010009610.1:277732-299431 GCA_032467955.1 Pseudoxenodon macrops
TAAGCAAGCTGGAGAGGGGTGGGGGGACATGCGCAGAAGAAAAAAAAAACCAGAAATATTTTTTTTTAATCCACAAAAAAGATGGCGTCCATGGACCAGAACCGGTTCGTCACCAGAGTCTTACTACCTACTCTATAGAACCAGTCCGAACCGGTAGGAACCCACCTCTGCTCCCATCATATAAAAGTCATAAGAAAAAAAATTCTCAAGAATTTTCTTTTGGAGATTGGAGCAGAAACATTTCACAGCTAACCTACTCAGACCCCAGAAGAATGTCACAGTATGGAAAACCAATGAGAGATCCAGAACATTCCACCATTTGCTCTCTCTGTTTTTTTTTCTTGGCAACTAATTGTTCAATGGTGGTCTAGTCACTAGACAACTTCAGTGCCAAATCCAGGTCTAAAACCTGATTGAAAAGGTGTGTAAAATCCATTTCATCCAAGGATGTGATTGATCACTTTAATTCAATGTTAAGAATCTATTTTCCTACTCGCTTTCTCTTTAAATGTTAGGCAAAATTCAGAAGGGCAGTGATGAATTATTTTTTTCTACATCTAGATCCTGCTAAATTTTCATGGCAGATACGTAGCAAATGAACATTGGCATATATTTTCAGCTGTTCGTATATGATCGTCCTTTCCCCTGTATATCTTTCTTCTAAATTATTCCAAAGAAAAAGATCAGGTTGAAATTTATAAACCACCCTGGAGACGGTTTTGATTAATTAATTGAAACATTAAGAAACTCTTGCTATTTCATGATCACTGTACTTCCCTTGCTTACTCCAGTCATGACTTACAACAGTTCGTTTAATGACCATTCAAAGTTTGAACAACACAGAAAAAAGAGACTTGTGACCCTTTTTCAATTGTAACCTTTGTACCATAATCATATGGTCAAAATTCAATTGCTTGGCAACTGATTTATAGTTATGACTATTTCTGTGCCCCAAGGTCATGTGATCACCTTTTGCAGCCTTCTGACAATCAAAGTCGATGGGGAAATCAGATTCATTTAACAAACAGGTTACTAACTTATCAACTGCAGTGATTCACTTAACAACTGTGGCAAGAAATGTCATAAAATGGAGCAAAACTCACCATAACAAATTCTCATTTAACAACAAAAAATTGGGGCTTAATTGTGGTCATAAGTCGAGGGCTACCTGTATTACTTACCATGGCTGGAAAAGTTAAGTTATATGCCAACTCGGAGAGTTATCAATGAGCCCTCTGTGAAGTAAATTATTCTGTTCACAGGTTGATATTTAAATTGATCTTTTTATTTCATCTCCCATGTCTGTTAACTAAATGAGAAAGCTATACTGACTAGAAGAGCAATTCAGCTGGCTGTGCTTGCAAGGAGCAGATAAAGATCCAGCTCTATTGGCAGCTATTCCCAAATACACTGTTGTAATCTATAATCTCTTTGTACCATTTTAGCACTTAGGTACTACTAAAATAGAAAAAAAAGCATTAAGAAAAGGTAAAGGTTCCCCTCGTACATATGTGCTAGTTGTTCCTGACTCTAGGGGTTGGTGCTCATCTCCGTTTCAAAAGTGAAGACTCTGAGGACACAGATAAATCTCCAGTTGGCCTCAACAACTCACTAGAAGAATGCAAATGACCAGCTGTCTACAAAGAGAATAAATCCTTCCATTCCCCGCCATCCAGTCAGAGCTGAAGAAGCTTCTTGGATGAGAAGTGAAATGTCTTCAAAGAAAAACAAGAAGGTCTAGTTGCCTTTGGGACATTTAAGTAGAGGTGACATTCAAACACAAAATTGAAGCTAAAGTGGCTGGTGAGCATCAAAGGAATCACAAACCCTGATGAGGCAGAGGAAACAATGGTTTAATTAATTACTGTATTATCTGTAAGAGCAACTGAGCTGGTTCAGACCAGTTCGCCTAAACTGGTAGAGGTAATTTGCCCCCACTCGCCGAACCAGCAGAGATGGCTGGTTGACCACGCCCCCAAATGGGTCACCCTGCTAGAAATAGGTCCTCCAGCTCTAAAACGGCAGAAAAATAACCCTCTGCGCATGCGCAAAGCCTTTTGTGCATGCGATGAGGGTTTTTACCCGGATGTGATGGGGGCGCATGCACAAGCTTCCGACGTGATCCGAACCGTTAGGGAAGGTAAGAGGAACCCATCCCTGGTAAGAATTATCAGATGTATTAACAATTATGTTAACAATTATGCCTTAGCATTATCTGTGAATGTGACTTCTGTAAAAAAATTGCAAAAAACCCTCTCTCCATCAAAATACTGACTATATTATATTTAAAATCTAGGCACATTTTGTATTTTTTCAAATGTAAGTGGGATGGAGAGGGCAAATTTATGCTCAATGATGACTGATGGCTTGAAAATGATAAAACTCAGGAGTTTGCACAGCAGGCAAGCATTTTAGAATTGTCACAAACCTATGTATGTGATCTGTCAGGGTTTATAGCTTATTTATACTAAGGATGTTTTCTTGTTTCTGTGGTGATCAGATTTATGATTTGCTGGTACCAACAACATGCAGAACAAAGTATTTCAAACACTGAATAGGAGCTAGGTGATTTGCTGTCAAGCTAAAATACTGGTTTGCACATGGCAGATGCTGACTTCATTTGCATTGTTACTTCTCCAAAATGCTCATTTTAAATCTAAGATTTCTGTGGCAGCAAACAGTTTGTTGCGTACAAAGGAAGCAGTTCAACTTGGTATATCATATCAAAACTGAACAATATTGAATAAATGAAAATGTCAGTTTACTCTGACTTTTTCTTTCATGCTAAAATATCCTTTTTACTTTTAAAAATGTTTCTTTTTTCCTACTGATAAAACAAAAGACATTAGAGTTTTGTTTTCCTGCTGCTTGTTTTATTAAAATATCTAGGAACGCTAATCCCAGTGAGTCAGTAAAAATTGCGAAAATTGTTCCATCAAGATATAAACTGTATTGGATTTAAAAACTAGGCACAGTTCTATTTTTCTTTAAAATGTTAATGGGATAGTGCCAATAGTGACAAAAACAAATGAACAAGAATGATTGATTTGTCTGATACTGGCAATTGGTGTACAGTTAATTTGATAGTAACTCAGAAATTTCAGTTGAGTGTCCACAACTGTTTTGTGTATATCTGAGTTCTCCTCAGTTGGTAACTCTTTATTATATCAGCATAAGATGACTGTTCAGTTTTTTTCAGATGTTTGTCCCAAACATTTCTTGTCCAATGAGGTTTGAGAAGATCCAACTTTGTACACAAAGTAAATCCCAAGAATAACATTACTGCAGTTTGAGTTGTGTTATGTGCACTGCATTGCAATAATTTGATTCAGTATGATGTTTTCATTGTTCACAAAGCATTCTTAAAACTTTGAAGAAACATTTCATCCAATCTATTCATAGCTGGTACTGTTGTTACATGCATGATTCTATTCTTTTTTCAGAAAGTTCCAAAACTTTTCCACTTCAGATGGAAAATTGTGATCCCTTGCCAGTCACACATAATTGTGAAACATCTGTACTTCCAAAGAGTTATTTCAAACAATAATATGTGTGGCTATGCTGGAAAACACATCTTGTCATTTTGTATAGATTTCCACCACAACTAAAAAGATTGTGCTCATAACAAGCCTGCCAACAATTCTGTGTAAGAAACCCCTTTGCCTCCAAAGATGTGAAACGCAGTTGCCAGCAAAACATCAGACAATCTGTTCTTCAAACAATGATCACTAAACCCTGGAGCCCAACATAAAGATAAAGTAGACCATCACCTACTACTATAATCTACTACATATACTGCTATACTACCAAAACCTACTACAAGATAAAGTAGATCATAACCTACTACTAAAGCAGAAAAATGTTGGTTAGACAGGAACACCACTAGATGAATTCGAAATTGGCTGACCAACCCTACTCAACGTGTAGTCTTCAATGGAACTGCATCTACATGGAGGGACGTAAGCAATGTAGTACCCCAAGGATCTGTTTTAGGCTCAGTACTCTTCAACATCTTCATCAATGACTTGGATGAGGGGATAGATGGGGAACTCATAAAATTTGCAGATGACACCAAACTGGCAGGAATAGCCAAAACTCGAGAAGATAAGCTCAAGATACAGAAGGATCTTGACAGACTTTAACATTGGGTGCTATTTAACAAAATGAAATTCAATGGTGAAAAAAGTAAAGTTCTACATTTAGGTAAAAAAACCAAAATGCACAGGTACAGTATACTGTATGTGGTACCTTGCTCAAAAGTAGTAACTGTGAGACGGATCCTGGAGTCCTAGTGGACAACCATTTAAATATGAGCACTGCAGCAGTGTGCAGCAGCTGCCAAAAAAGCCAAGACAGTTCTAGGCTGCATAAACAGAGGGATAGAATCAAGATCATGTGAAATGATAATACCACTTTATAATGCCTTGGTAAGGCCACATTTGGAATACTGCATCCAGTTTTGGTCGTCACAATGTAAAAAAGACAGAGAAGGCATGGCTCGTGCCTGACGAGACGAACAATTTGAAGACCGTAGTTTCATTCCACATTGAAATTAAAAGATTTTATACATTATACTCTGTATGCCATTCTAGTTCATTACAATATTTTTACATGCCTGTTATAAATGATAAACATTCCTTCTGTTTCATGAGATGCCATGACAGTTGATGAATTTAGTGTTGTGTTTTAAAACATTCAAATGGGGAGAGGTTGCATGCCCCCATTTTTAGTGGACTGGAGAATTCTTAAAAATTTTTTAGTCTGGAGTAGTTTCTTTGTTTATCTTTCCTTCTTTTTCTTTCTTTCCTTTATATTTCTCTTACTTTTTTCACTTTTTCACTTTTACATCACACTGTTTCCACTCCCAGATTCATCTGTAAAGTTTTGAAGATGGCTCTAAAATTATTTTCACTCCTCTTAGCCTCAGAACACTAAAAAAAAGCCAAGCAACACAATGATGCAATCAATGCTGCCTCCCACTGACCAAAAATAATAAAAATAATTTTGCTCCCATCCCAAATATATATTGTAGCCCTCCTTGCTATTCACAATATTTTCATTCATGCTGGGTGCATTTATCTCACTTTTACCATCACCACCACCCCAAATGAGCTTCCAAACTCTTGGTATAAGTGAATAGCTTCTTCGCCATTAAGGCATTATTTTTCCTCTACAGAAATTCTCATTTAAAATTGTTATGTATACCGGTAACATTTTTGTTTTGCAGCTGACTGGTGTCCTAACCACAGTTCTCCGTGACCCTATACAGCCTCTTTCTGAAGGGGGGGGGAAGAGAAAATAATAGCATATTGGAGCCCAGAGATCAATAGGTGGAATGAGGCAAGACTTTAGTGATGTTGTTTATATAAATGAAGAAAATCAAGGTAAGTGCTTTTTACAGGAATTGTGAACCTGATTAGCAACTGACTAGAAGATTAATTTCAGGCACTCTCATAAATTGTCTACGAAATCTACCATAGAGATTGAAGTCGGATGGCAAGAGGCAGGGTAGACAAGAGTTCCTGTAAATTAGTAAATGATCTGCCCTCAAGGGATAACTATTCTGTATGAAACCATATCACAAATACTGATTTTTTTATTGTTTTGCAAAAGGACATAACCTCTTGACTTACTTTTCTTTCTCCCTGACCAGTTTAGATTTTACAGGAAAACAAGTTTCTGGGTTGTCAGAAAAAGAAAAACCCTGAGAACTTGATATATAACAACAGGTTAAAATACCTAAAGCAAGTTGACTATAGACTGTCATGAGGAGTAAGAAACAAACCAGAGGTTTGCTCAGGGTCGTGCCTCAAGTGTGCATGAAAAGTGTGCAAGTGAGCGCATGCACGGCCATCAAAAATTAGCTTCTGCGCATGCGCAGAAGCAAAATCTAAGATGTCAGCACGCACAGAGCCACCGATAGAACTGGCTCCATGAAGTCACCGCGGAGTTACTACCTACTCTATAGAACCAGACAGAACTGGTAGGAGCCCACCTCTGTACATAACAATGAATTTTTAAAAAGCAATAGGAAGTATGGGTTGAAATAAGAAGGCTGTCCAATCCTAAAGGTCTGAAGGAGCAACATATTTAGAAGAAGACAATGAACCTTCAGCGATAAATGAGCTTCATGAGACTTATCCTAGCTCAGAAAAATCAATGAAGTACAGTGAATGATGAGAACACCAAATATAGAAAGCAAGACACTCCTTTTTACAATCAATTTCTTCTTCCTTTAGATTACGAAGAATGCTTCAAAGTTGAAATGCTCAATTTTATGATTATTTTTATGAAGCTTTTAAGATTAAAAAATGCCCTAAAATCTAGCCCGATTGTTAAACTCATGCTATAACTGACTCAAGAAACTAAAGAGGCTTGTGGCTTGAATTTTGTGACTCAGCCATGGTGAGAAGAATGGAATGGTTGAATGAATGAACTGTGCAGGGTATATTGGGCCAAACTATAAATATCCTAGAAATAAATTTAGCTAAGACAGCCAAACAAATACAGGGTTTGGGAATCAGTCTGCCTGATGAAATGCTCATGTGTCATATGGGCACAAAATTTTATATAAACATCCTCTGGCTTCCTTGGGTCAATTTTAATACAGATGTACTTGAAAGATGGAGTTTACATAGAGATCAGTCTGCTAACTATAGGAGACACCTAGAGATATACTGTATTCTTGGTGCTGAGTTAATGGACAAATCCCAGCACAGGACACACAAAGAACTATATAAGTGGAAAGTGTGTATGTGTATCCCTGAAGTCCAATTGAAACCAACAGAAGCAGCACGATGCTGCAGCATTATAAGTTGCAAAATTGAAACTTGGTAATTTGCACTTAACATCAAAGACATCAAAGCACAACAAAAAATGTTCTTTCTGCAACAACTCAGAAAGCTCAAACTGCCCAAACTGATTTAGTTCTACAGAGGAATTATTGAGTCTTGTCATCTGCACCTCCATAACTGTCTGGTTTGGCTCTGTAACCAAACAAGACAAACACAGACTTCAACGGATAATTAGAACTGCAGGAAAAACAATTACTACCAACCTGCCTTCCATTGAGGATCTGTATACTACACGAGTCAAAAAGAGGGCTGTGAAAATATCTACAGACCCCTCAAATCCTGGACATACATTGTTTCAACTTCTACCTTCAAAACGACTCCATAGGCAGTGGTGGGATTCAAATAATTTAACAACCAATTCTCTGCCCTAATTATTTCTTCCAACAACTAGTTCACCAAACTTCTCAGAAAGTTAACAACTGGTTCTTCCAAAGTGGTGCAAACTGGCTGAATCCCATCACTGGTGCTATAGGGCACTGCACATCAAAACAGCTAGATACAAGGACAGTTTTTTCCCGAACGCCATCATTCTGCTTAACAACTAATTCCCACAACAGTGTCAAATAATTTACTAAGACTGTATTACTATTTTTCTTCTCTTCCTTACTAGTATCTATCTCTTCCCACTTATTACTCTAACCATGTTGCTTGTAATTTTCAATTTGTATTGTTTTTATTTGTTTCCTAATATGATTTGATAGCTTATTAGTAACCTTGACTATCACTAAGTGTTGTATATTTTTATTCTTCATGAATGTGTTTTATTCTCCTTATGTACACTGAGAGCATATGCACCAAAGACAAATTCCTTGTGTATCCAATCACACTTGGCCAATAAAGAATTCTATTTTATTCTTTTCTAAACTAACTGCATTTGCACTGGAAGGAAAATAATTTGACTGTTCCCATAAGGTGTGATTATGAAAATGCATCAGCAAAGTTGGTAGGTGTAAATTCTCCATGGGAGGACCCCCAGATCAAAATATGGCTTCCTTCAAAGAGCAGAACTGAGAAAGTGTCTACATCCTGCAAGTTTATTGAAGCAGATTCTGCCCTGTAACTGCTGCCTTTGAAAAAAGAACCATTCTAGGGGTGATTGGCCTCAAATGAAGTTAGGAACATTGCCAATGTTTGTTGTAGCAGCAGTTTTAAAACAGATGGGGAAGAAAGAAAAAGAGATAAGAAAAAATCTACAGATAATGTGACAATGAAAATATGAAATTAGTTTGGCTCAGTACAACAAGAAGAGGCATCCAGCAAGAAGGGAAGAGATGGATGAAACCATAGCAACAATCTAACATCAAATTGTCCCAGAGCACATTTGGGACAACCATGACCTGGATGACTGAGAATCTCCATAGACATCTAACATCAATCCCAAAGTCGCCTTGTGTCCATGAAAGGAATCCCAGAACAAGCTTATTGTCAACAGAGGATTCCATGAACGGAGAAGATCAAGGCACTTCTTGCCAATTTGTCTATTTCCTCAAAAGAAGAACCCGGGTCCTTTGGCCTGAGTTTAATTGTCTGAGGGGGGGGAAAAACATGTATAATATTCATTAATGGAGAAAGATAAGATGGGGAACAGTGGAAGACAATGGTTTTTTTCTATTGCTAATTCACCTGCTAAATATTGCTTTTCAAGGAATATGATACTCAAAAGAGAAAAAAAAATTCCCATTGTGCTGGTTTTCCACTTACCAACTAACATTGCATTAAGTCTCCTGGTTCAAAGGGTGTGGGGCACAGTAGAACATTTTGAGTAGCTCAGGGAGACCTGAGACTCAGTGTGTTACAATGACAATATAGATTCAACCAAATTATTTTGCTCTGTTACTTGTGTACCATTATGCTATTTTAACTTAATGTGTGAAACTTATTGTGATAATTTATTTATTTTTAAAGTACCATACTCACAATTTATGAAGGTTTTTAAGACCCACAAATATTTCAGGTGTTAAACAACCAATTCTGTTATTGGAAAGATCCCTAGAGGGGAAAAAATGAAATAGCATTAATTATCATTACAATATGAACTCATTTTAATTGTCCCAAATATATAGCCTTTAAATAATCCACACTATAAAACAAATGTATTTACACATTTTATTAGCTCATATAATATGCCTGCCCATCTCATGAATGAACTCTGGGGAACTAAAAGCACATTAAAACAACATAACAGAAATGTCACGGAATTTTAAAAAAAACAAGAATGGTTACCAAGAATCAACACAACAAGGTAGTAGCACAAACTTCTCAAAGGGAAATCTGATCTCCATCCAGGACTTTGGTGCTTTACACAAGGCTCAGAGAGGGTCAGGGCCCCTCTGATCTCAGGCAGATGATGCTTCAGAGGACAGCCACTGAATCAGAAAAGGTGGCCCTCCAAGGTTTCATAAGATGGCATTCTTTATTATTATTTAATTGGAGAGAACTAGAATTGGCAGGTTGAAAGAACTGGGCAGAGTTGGTCCCACAAGTATTCCATGCCATGAAGGTTTTATAGATGACAATCTAAAGCAGCTTGAATTCCACCAGAAACACACAGGGAATCAGTGCAGCTCAGAAAGCAAAGGTGTAATATGGGCATATTGAGGTGTCTTCATCACTGAATTAATTTTCCTAAATGAATTAATTTTCCTAAATAACTTATAAGAAATGCTTTGGAAATCTCACTAAGCTAATATATTTCAGTTTGTTTTATTAGTGTTTTAAATATAACTTGTGGTTTGGCTGACCTTTTGAAAAATCTCAAAAATAGTTTAAAAATAGACTTCTTCCCTCCCTCCCAAATTAGTTAACAGAGTTTAAAAAATACCACGAGTATGGGGGCGGATGGGTGGATCTACAGCTCTGACTGCCATAAGATGACGAAGGATTTATCATTTAGACCCAGGGTAGCTTGGATTTCTCTCAATGAAAACATGCTGGAACTGCAATTTGATTTGCATCATCAGGGCAATAGGCAACATGATTTGTGTTACAAGGGACTTCAGATCATTTTGCTTGCCACAATCGGTACTTGCAATTGCTGAAACACATTTCTGTCGGCAGTTGTCAACTCAGGAGGTAGACAACTCAGTAGGTAGTCCTCAGACCAGGACATCAATTCCACATGAAAGTTAAAAATATTTTGATTGAGAATGTCTATAAAAGGAAAATATTGCAAGTCTGATTCTACTGTCCCTTCTCTCCCTTTTTATACACCAGTGAATTAGGGAGATATCTGCCTGAGTTGTTTCCAAAGGTTATCTCTGTTATTCTGGGACTTTAAAAATGGTTCAGTTCCTTTTGCTTAGGCTTTCCTATCTTCCTTACTCTCTACAGCAGTGTTCAAAATCCTGAACAATGCTACCATTCAGGGTATATATATGAAATGAAATTGATTATGATGAACTATTTAAGGTTCTAGAATTGGAGAGATCCAACTTCAAATCCACCTTAGTCAGAGAAACCCACTGCATGTTTTTGGGCCAGTTGCTACTTTTCAGGCTACTCCAGTCCACAGGGATTCTTCCATATAAAATTGTATGAGAGAGTGTTATCTATGCTGCTTTGAGCGCTTAGAAAAAAGATGGGTAATCAATCAACTGGACAAATACTTCTGGTCCAGACTCAAATCAGACAGCTGCCTGTATTTCTACAAGCCAGGGATAATTCAGAAAAAGAAAAGATGAACATGGTGGAAACTTTGACATAACTAAATTAATTCCACAATCAATTATAGTGTAATTCATTCTTTTGAACTGCACTACCATAATATGAATTAAAATGATCACACTGAAAAGTGGGTATTGCTCTGTAATGAAGATATTTAAGGACAAATATATTATCATGACACTGGGGGCGTATTGGGCAATCAATAACCACACAACATGATTGGAAATGATTGCTTAAGTGTGTGTGTTTATTCAATTTCTATAGCATTGATTTTTTTTAAAGTACTCACAAAGGAGAATTAATTGAATTTTCACTAATTTTTCATTGTTTATCAGTTACAAACCTACAATCAGACATTATATATGTCACAAACAAGCAGGCCTTTGCTATGTGAGTCCAATCAGTGAGAATTAGCACCATGATTTTAATGGTATTCTGCAATTAGCGTCTCTAAATTAAATAATACAAAAAAGTTTTATCAGTAGAAATATAGGTTTTTAGTATTCTACTAAATAAGATCTGTTGCATTTCAACAGAATTTCTCCTTAAGAAAAAAAAAAGAGCATCTATCTAGCACCTGGCCCAGATATTCAAATATTTATATTAACTATCTTCTAACTAAAGATGGATATTCATTAAACATCTTGCAGATTTATGCTATTTCACGTGTCATGACTACACCAATTGAATAGCAAAGAATCAAAATCAAGTGCTATTCCCCCCACATACCAAATATGGTATACATTTTCCTAATGAACCATTTGCAAAAATATAAATAAGAAAAAGGGAAATATCAGCATGTATCAGATTATTTCTACACATCTCTCAATTCCTTCCTATTTTTTCAGATCAAATCTATCGTACATCACATAAATCATGTTTTCCTCTTGTAAATGCTTATGTTCGAAATGCTGGGTATGAAATTAATCTTGTGAATCAACCAGACACGTGGCCCGCATCCTGCTATCTTTTTTTTTTTTTTTTGGCAAACACTGTTTTGCATTGATTCACAAGTTCTGCCACTGCAACTACAGTACTAAATTACTGCAATGCTGTCAGCCCATTTCCAAATGAAATTGTTAATTTTATGAATTTGGCAGCCTGTGGTTTTCCCAACTGATTCACAAAGCCTCCTGTCACTTACATATGTCTGCATTACATTAGCTGTTTACTTTATCCTCTATGGGAAAGATAGGAAAGAATAAGAAACAGCGAAGGGAGGGAGGGAAGGAGGGAGGATTATAAAATAATCTATTTTCTAATCATACTTTATGAGATAATAAGTATTCTCAATGTTTTATAGAAAAGTTGTACTAACTTAGTCACAACCTTGCTTTATCTCTATAATGTTCCCCACAGGAGTGAAATCTATAGTTCTGTGATAACAAGAAAGATTTTTGTACTTAAACATTATAGTGACTTCTTGCTTTAAGTACACGTATTTCAGAATATTTTCTCCAATTATCTTCAAATTCAAGAGATTCTATTTCAATAGTCTCTGATTTGCCTCATTTTCATGCTTGAGAGTAAGCACTACCATTTCATAGCTTTATAGCTTCTCTATTTTTCCCACAAGAGGTCAGGGTTGTGTTATTATAATACATCATCTCCATGGCAGTAAGTTTCAATTGCCTTATTACAATTACAATTTTCATATTTTCACATATTTTGAAGTCATTCAGATTCACATAGTAGATCTGTCTGTACATATGTTTAATTGCTGCTGATATCTTGCTATTATTTTCTCATATTTTTCTCACATTTGTTATCCAAACAAATATGATGTCTGTTAACTTTCTATTTTTGAAGTAAAACCTTTGTGCAATCTTTTGCCATGCTGAGATATAAATTATTTTAATATCTCAAAAACATTTATTTTAAGTATACGTGACTATCTTTTGGTGTGAACTATAATTGTACATGTAATTGAGAGGTAAAATGTGGTAGATATCCATAAATTTTGATCTACTTTATTATCTAATAAACCAAGCAAAATAGCATCCCATGTTTCATAATACACTCTTTTTACAGTAATATTACTTATAACAAATACTGTACTATCTTTATATTCTAATTTTTAGACTATTACTTGACGACCCATGTCCTATTGGGGTCTTCATCTCAGAAATTTTTTTTTTCCCTACACAGAGAAACAGAATGATCGCACTGATGATGTTACCTAGTTTGGTAATGGAAAATCTCCAAGAAAACAGCCCAGCTCAGAGAGCACCATGGACCCCTCATTTCAACCCTGAGCTACAAATATTCTTTCCTATCAATAGAATGACAATAGGTGAACAAAAAAGCAGTGGGGGCAGGAGGGACTGCCAACTTCCTACCAGCTTCTTCCTAAGTTTTCTTGTGGGAAGCTGGCAGGGAGCACTGGAATTCTTCCCTTCTTTCCCTATTGAGGTCTTGTTATTCAAGGTGGATATTGTCATATGGAGGAATTCTACCAGTAATTAGTGTTTGCCCCATGCAGGTAGTCCTCGACAGGAGCCCACAATTTATGTTGCTAAGCGAGACATTTGTTAAGTGAGTTTTGCCCCAGTTTATGACCTTTCTTGCCACAGTTGTTAAGTGTATCACTGCAGTTGTTAAGTTAGTAACCCATTTGTTAATTGAATCTGGTTTTGCCCTTGACTTGCTTGTCAGAAGGTCGCGAAAGGGGATCACATGACCCCGGGACTCAGCAACAATCATAAATATGAGTCAGTCGCCAAGCATTTTAATTTTGATCACCTGCCCATGGAGATGCTGCAATGTTCGTAAGCGTAAAAAATGGTGATAAAACACTTACTTGTTTTAGTGCTCTTGTAACTTTGAAAGGTCCCTAAATGAACTGTTGTAAGTCAAGGACTACGGTACCTATATTCTCCAGTTGGTTTTCCCTTTCCTCCTCCATCTTTTCTTGTCTCTTTATTCCGTACCTTTCCTTGTGATTCTGGAGATGTGCAGCCCTTTTATTCTCTGGTTTTTCATCTCTCCTCCTCCTCCTTGCCACACCCCAACGTTTGGCATCATCTCTTCATCATAACTTCTCCCCCTCTATTTCCACGTGGCGTAATTATGCGCCATGTGAAAAGAGACATTATTTTATTTTGCTTTAATTTAACTTTTTTTTTACAATATTGTACATTGCCATTCTCAACTCAAAACAGTTTAGAATCCTGTCAGCTTCTCCATTGAGTTGAAAGAAGCTGTCAGAGACTTTTTTTTTAAATCATGTGACCTCTTGAGGGTTAGGATAGGACCAGACTACCTGATCTTCAGCAGCTGAAGGAGAGGCAATCTAGACTCACTTTCAGAGTAGAAAGCAGTAAAAATAAAAAAAATAAATCAGGATGGACAAGGACTAAGGTATAGTCCTTATACCATTATATAGATAATGTATTTGACCAACACCAGAGAGATCCAGTTTCTATTCCCTCTGCAGCCACACCAGCTCATTTAGTGACTTTCAGCCCAACCTACCTCACAAGGTTGTTATGAAGAAATATAAGGGGATGCCCTGAGTTCCTGAACAAAAATGGGATACAGACACATGTATATGTTTTTGTGCCAGGGGGGAGGCATGTAAAACAATAAAAATATATGGCTTTTCTTCATGCACCTTAAAATAACTGCTTCTTTAAGAGTCACTTTTTTTCAGAAAAAGCAGCCCAACCACAGTAGCAGCCTGAAACGGCCACAACTTTCTCAAATTTCATTCCCATAGAAATCATGAATGTTGACCACATTCTATACCCATGATGGCGAACCTATGGCACACATGCCAGAGGTGGCACACAGAACCCTCTCTGTGGGCACATGCACCATCGCCAGCTGCTGTTCTGTGCATGCTGGTTTCGTGCGCACCAGAGCACCAGAAATCTGAAGACCAGCTGGCCAGCGCAAGCATGCATGCTCACGTTCCAGTTAGGGCACTTGGTGCTGAAAAGGTTCGCCATCACTGTTCTCTACTTTAGCCCACTTGAGGTACCTTGGTTCAAAAACCAGGCAAAGTGTATTATGTACACTTTGCCTGGTTAAAGATAATGACAATGAAATATTTAGTAGTGTATACATTTCAGTTCTTCAGTCACCTACATCTACAAAATTTTTGCAGATACAGAAATGCTGAACACCCTATTTGGGGAGGGGTGTACAAAACAATTCTGAATGTTCCAAATAGTATTTTTGTAGACTACTTAAAGATAAGAATCCACAAATTTGGTTTAACAGCATACAGTTATAGAGATCCCTTAAATAACATCACATTTAGTTAAATACATATTTTACTATGTTTATGTTATATTGCTGGATCAAATCTTGTCACTGAATCTTAATACTGACCTTAATAACAGTGTTTCACATTTTCAAATCTTATTGTTATGTTAAAATATTTTAGGGTTTGCTGAATTAATTAACTGATTTTTTAGATATAGTACTTTATCAAATTAGATGATCAGTTTTTTGAGGTATTAATACCATGTAAATATTTTTGTTTACAATTCCTTTCATGTAGATTATTGTTACACTATTAGCACGCAACTTTACTCTTATTTTTATGCACTTTTTTGCACTCGCTACTTTTATTTGTAATGCAGAAAAACACTTAGCTCTATCCAAAACTACATACTGTTAGAAAGGGTAGAAGAAAAGAGAAGAACAATCAACAAATGTATAATTATGAGTGGTGATGGGTGCACTATTGGAAAACTGGCAGGACCAAGTTGTGGATAAATCATCCTGGAGAAAATCTATCTACATGGCCACCAGGAGCCAACACAGTCTTAATGGTATATAATCATCATCAATTTTAGATATAAAACTGTAGCTTGTACTGTCAATGACCCCCATAAAGCCTATCCATTCTTCATCCCTTTATTCCTTCATCTGGACTACATTGTTTTGTCAATATATGTTTATGATACCATCCAGCATATGCTGCAGGTAAACATAAGTCAGAACACAATTTCCCATATGTTCAATTTCTTGCATGATTATAGCAAAGATTTATTTATTTTGACTTAATACATAAAAATAAATCATGCCCAGGGAGGAAAAATCAAACTGCTATCATACAGTATCCTTTATCTTATAATTGCATGGTGATATAATCCCAATTCTCTGGAGACCAAATATCAATCTCAATATGGGTATAATTTTTAAGGTAATTTCAGTTGCAATTAATACTTACAGACGTTTCAGTTCTGAAAGTCCATAGAAGGCTCCTGGTTCAATGTTGCTAATTAAGTTATTCTTCAAATCTCTGGAGATAACAGAAAAGAAAACCCAATTAACGTCTAGTATACATGAAGCTTTATATTCATAGAAGAAGGAGGACAGAGAACAAAGCTTTGAAACCGCCTCTGCATATATTAAAATCAAGGAAAAGATTATTTTTAAAAATTGACCCCTTTCCCCTCTTACATTAGAAACCCTAATTAAAACTTCCCATCTTCAGTTCACCATCTTTGGGGGAAATATACTATTAAACTAGCAGGGAATAATCTTATGAAGAGTTGCATTGTACTATATCAATACACTACTACAGGTAGTCCTTGACTTACAACAGTTCATTAGCGATCATTCAAAGTTACAACGGCCCTGAAAAAAGTGACTTATGACTTTTCACACTTATGACCGGGACAGCATTCCCTTAGTCACATGATTTACATTCGGATGCTTGACAACTGACTCACATTGATGATGGTTGCAGTGTCCCGCAGTCATGTGAACACCTTTTGCAACCTTCTGACAAGCAAAGTGAATGGGGAAACCAAGTTCACTTAGCAACCGTGTTGCTTATTTAACAGCTGCAATGATTCACTTAACCAATGTGACAACAAAAGTTGTAAAATATGGCAAAACATAACAAATATCTCACTTAGCAATGTAAATGTTGGCCCCCAACCTGTACTATTTTGAGAAAAGAATCATGAAAATATAGTAAAAGGCCCCAAAATGGATATTATAACTCAAAACCAAAAGAAACCTCCAAAGCATAAGCGAAGTCACTGGTCAACAAAAGATTTCCTATCCTTGTCCTAAATGAAATCAAAATCAATGATCAATTTTTTTATACATCATGATTTGAAGGCTGAAGCAAGAGTTTGTGGAGACAGTGACGCACAGTATAGTAGTTTAGACGTTACATTGTGACTGGCTTGACACATAACTGAGTGATTCTAATCTGTCACACTCTCTTTGCCTAGTTTACCTCACAGGGCTACTGTAGGAAAAATCAGGGGAGACTCCCACAAATAGCACCTGGACCTTCCAGAATATAAATATGTTGCCATTATTAGATGGGTAATTATTATCTTTAAACAACTTATGCTTAAAAGGGAAGGATAATGGACAACATTAGCTGTATTACTATGACTATTTACAAATTAAATTTTGATGATGACGTTATCTGTTCAATCGAGTCTGACCCGTGGCGATTCTACGGGCCAGATCTCTCCACATCTTCCGATCTTGCACTATTTCTTTGAGTTTTTCTATGCTCTGTCTGGTGTCAGCTTCAATAGGGTCCAGCCACCGTATTCTCTGATGGCTGGTTTTCTTTTACCGCAAACTCTTCCAAACATAATTACTTTCTCCAGTTAATTCTCTCTCATGACATGGCCAAAATAAGTGAGAGTTTCCTGATTTTGCCTTAGTATTTGCTTGTTAGTTACTTTTGCTGTAGCAGCCTTCTCTAGCATCACAGCTGAAATGGGTCAATTTTCTTCCTGTTCTACTTTTTTTAAGTTCCAACCTTCATAGCCATAGTACATCTACACAGTAGAGCAAACTAACCTACATTTGATTGCCAGGATGATGTCCTTGTTTTTCCATATTCAAATTAGTTTTAGGTAAGTAAATCACTAGTAATGTAGCTTTGCTTTCTCATTATATCCAATGAGCTGCATGACCCAATCGTGCCTTAACATAAGGAAAATAGACATTTACTTTTGGTCTCTTTCCTTCTGTCCTTCAAAAAAAAGTCACCCTATACTTGTGCTTCTATTTTCCAGTAACAGTCCCCAGATGACAATACATGCTTTGCTACACAAACGTAAACAAAGTTCTAACAAGACCATGCAATTTAGGGTTTTAAGTAATTGCTGTGGGGCTGCTACATTAAGATTGCTATATTAGCTGAGTTGCTATAAGCACACTGAGCTAATTCATACCCAAGCTCATATATAAATCAGAAAACTATAATTTTTCCACTATACACGCCTCTGAAATTTGTAATTTGGTTATCTGATAAAAATACATCTTTGCAAATGTGTCTTTAGTGAAATGTGCATTTAAAATGTGTATTTTGGGATAAAAATAATTAGGATCATATCTTTTTCACTTGCAAAAACAGATGTTATAACTGTATAAGGACGTTCAACTTTATTTGACTCAAGGGACAAGAGTGGATGGGCTCAGGACTCATTTTGGGAGACAGATTCATGAGTTTTAAAGGATAAATAGGATGTACTGAGAACAGAAAACAAATACTGGCTGCCCCTAACCTACATATTTTGCATCTCCAAAAGCCTCTTACTGCAATATGACTTTAACTAAGCAATTCTGTATTCTTCTGGGAGTCAGTCTCATTGAATTTAAGGAGATCTATTTACTTATCATAAGTTAATGCTTTGATCTTTGTCTCCTGATATGAATAAGAGAAATAGAGTGAGGCACACTTACAATGTCATTCACATTCTCTCCATTCATTCATTCATACTATAAGACAAATTATGTGGCCATTGGGACAAATGTCTTTTGAGCTAATAGCAAAGGTGCAAAGGTGAATCAGATATAATCTGAGCTATAATAAACTAATTATATCATATAGGTACTATGGTTGATGATACTTAAAATCTATGAATAAAGAGAATATCTCTCAACTAGCTTTCAGCAAAGGTTGTCAGCCGACACATTCAAACTTTCAGCTTTCAGTCATTCATTTGTAAAATCAGTTTAGAGTTGCTAGTCTGAATACACAACTTCTTAAATTGATTTTGAATTTATTTCGAATTTTAAAAAAACAAAACCCAACAAACTGCATTTTTTAGGAAAAGGAAATATCAACATGTGTTCAGATTAGCCTCCCCTTTTCTGTTTCAGTTAGCTGGAAAGGACAAAGAAGAATTATTGCCTTATAAACTCAACCAAATTTAAGCGGGTCCTGGTAGGGATATGTACTATGTATCTTAATAAAAGCTGTATGTAACACGTCTTGTGTTTTCTAAGAAGGTAATTATGGCAGGTTTTCTACAGCTTGAAGTAAAAAAATAAAAAATACAATTCTGCATACAGAAATATCCATGCCTCATATTTCTGCTGACAAATAACTCCTTGTGTAAAGCAAAATTATTCATGCTTGTTGAACTCCAGGGAAGAATATGATACCTTGTTTGTGGATATTGTGATCTCCATCTTATCCTTTAAAAACTCTGTGCCTTAACCTTCGCCAGCATGTTTATTTTCTCTTGGCAGTTCCGTGTTATTCACTTTATGTAAATATCAACTCTAACCTAGTTCTCAAAACTTTCATAAATACTAAAAGTTTAAAACTGTAATTGGTTGTAACTCTTTCCTGAGTAGCCACAAAGCCAGAATAAGTGCAGCCAACTGAATGAATTGCTTTCCCTCCAGTTATCATCCAAAAGATGAGGCTGACCCTACTTTTGTGAACAAGGACAACAGTTTATCTCTACAAGAGAACCAAGGTAGCCTTTGGTATGTCCCTTTCAGCACAGGTGGGCCAACTGCAGACAATGAAGTAAATTAAGACTTTAAGGGTAAATTAAGACTGTAAACTCAATGTTATGGTGATCAAATTGTTACAAATTTGGCCAAAGTTTCACTGGAGAGAGTGGATGGGAAGTAGGTAGATACTATAATTAGGATAAAGGAAGTCATTCAACTCAAAGAATCAAATATCCTAATTTACAAAACACACACACAAACATATACATATATACACACACATACATATATACTCATGCGATTGATGCTGCAATTCTGTCATTAATCCACATTGGCCTTAAAAGAACTTTGAGATCACTTATACATTATTGTACAGAGGAAGAACTAATAATACATTAAGATTAAGATTCTTATTTTTTCTAAATGCCCAAAACAGAGAAGATGGAATTTAGATTAACAGAATAACAGAGTTGGAAGGGATCTGGGAGGTCTTCTAGTCTAACCCCCTGCTCAGGCAGGAAACCCTATACAATTTCAGACAAATGGTTATCCAACATCTTCTTAAAAGTGTTGGAGCAAACTGGATACAGGATTCCATGTGTGGCCTTACCAAGGCATTCTAAAGTGGTGATCTTGATTCTATCCCTCTGTTAATGCAGCCTAGAACTGCTTTTTGGGGAGCTGCAGCTCACTGCGGCTCATATTTAAGTGACTGGCAGTCCAATGATCAGATTAAATTTTTTAGTTCTCTAGGAATAGTTTTTCAAGCCTCTGGAAGCAGATGCCCACCTGGATTATGTATTCTGCAACACAGAGAGATCTGCATCAGCTATGCAAACTTATTATTTTCCAGAGAAGCAAAGTTTATCCCTGCTGCAATTAAGTTGTTTGCAGCTAAAGGCCGAGCATAATTGCTATATGGGGCTCAATTAGGACCATATAACAGCATGATCACTTTAGAAAAGATTCAAACAACATTTCTAAAAAGTATATTCCAGGTAACCCACTGTGTTCCAAAGGCAGTGCTTCGACAGGAAGCAGAAGTCAGTAAACTTGAATTTAATCTCTGGATAAATATTTTTACCTACTGGTTGAAACTACACTATGAGTCTAGTGCAGTGATGGCTAACCTTTTCCGGACAAGTGCCCAAAGCGTGCCCAAACCCCCAAAATGCAATGCGTGCATGGCCCCCACGCATGTGCCCTGCTCCCCCATGCATGCACACGTCCCCTGCACACGCTCAGCCTGCCCCCACACATGCATATACCCACCCCCTGTACATACACTGCAGAGACCCAAAGACCAGCTGGCTGGCAGGAGGCGCATGCAAACGTACAGCAGAGCTGAACTGGGGCAATGGCTCACATGCCATTAGAGAGGGCGCTGAGTGTCACCTCTGGCACGTGTGCCATAGGTTCACCATCATGGCTCTAGTGGACTGCCCCATCTAATATTGGAAGACAACTATAAATCTTCCTGGGTAATAGGATCCAAAAGAAACTGAGCCTCTGTGATTTATCCAGTGATGCCCTCACCGATCTAACCTTAGAGTCAGATCAAGCTAGATCGATACTAAGGAAAAGCAGGATCTTAGGTTTAAGTCAAACAAAAAAATAATGCTGCTTATACCCATGGTTTTGATCTAATACGATTATAATCAAGACAGAGCAGTATTCCCAAAGAGATAAAGATGTGGGGGCAGGAACTTAAAATATATATAGAGAGATCCCCAGCATTATGATTTCCCCTCAAGGTAACTGACATTATTCACTTTAGCTTAGACTGTTTGCAGTATTTTGAATGTTCATTAAAAGCTTTATACTTGTTTGCATCAATTTTCTACAGAATTAAATAAGAAAACCAGAGCAATTTTGGTTGCATATTTCCACGTCCAATCCACGTCTCTCCAAACTTACTGCTGAGATGGGCAAAATCTGTTTGGTATTAATTACACCAAGCAGCAGCACAGATGGGGCCACACACAGAGCACCAGTCATGACCAAATGTAGCCAAAAAAAACCAACCCAACAACCCTATTTTGGGTCATTTTGCAGAACTATTTTATACAATGTAATCCATTCTTTTTTAAATCCTCAAATTACTAAAACTTAAGGGTTAGTATTGTTTTGGCAGAGAATTCTGAGTTAAATACCAATAATATGTCATTTGTGGTATGTGTGTACACATCTGAAAATAAATCAAAACCAAATTTCTGTTATAATCCAACCATAGGACGCTACATTAAGTCGATGCATGCTACAACAATCGTTCAGTTGTACAGCTGCAGAAATACGGCTGGAATATTTATTGGAAGCATAAAACTTTTTGGCAGTTTTATTGCTGTTTTTAGAACAGTAATAGCACCACAACTGTAATTAAACACTCAAAATCAGGGGTGAAATCCTACCGGTTCGGTCCGGTTCGATCGAACCGTTAGGAGCCATGTGGCGTGGTTCGCCGAACCGTTACCAATGGCTGCTGGCCACGCCCCTGAACCGG
>JANHFT010009615.1:0-24765 GCA_032467955.1 Pseudoxenodon macrops
ACCTTGAGAGAATCACTAATCTTGAATCAAGCCATCATTTATGGTTGTATACATTTTCTTCATTTCTTACATAAAGTTCTACAATATTTCATTCTTTAGTCAGGAAAAATATATGAGCAGTTTATAGTATTTGAATGGAGGTCACCAGGAAAGACCAAAGTTGTAGGCTAGACTGGGAAGTTATAAAAATATATTCCGCAACACATTAGTGGCAAACCGCTTACTACTGCCAAGAAGATTACATGAAGGTGGTAATGTAGTCACCAAACACTGACCTTGAAGAATATTTTATTTTTATATCCTATTCTCCCTAAATTACTGAAACCATTTATAGTTCTCCATAGTTGGCAATAAACTGCAAAATGTAAATTAAATCTGGAGATTGCTGACTGCAAAGAACAGCTACCCTTTCAAACCCTATTTAGGCTAGAGCATAATAGCTACCATATTAATAAACAATGACTATTAATAATGGTACATATTTTTTATTACTAGAGAGGCACTGGAATTGTCATTGTAGGAATATGAATAAATTAGAGGCAGACGATAAATAGCAGAAGCAAAGTAACACAACAGCATAAACAACAACAAAAAGCTAATGACAGGATGATGAAAGGAAGGAAGGAAGGAAGGAAGGAAGGAAGAAAAGAAAGAAAGAAAGAAAGAAAGAAAGACATTACTGATTGCCAGAAGCTGTAGGAATAAACTCCCATCAGACAATATGGTTCATGAGTACAGATAAATTTACAACTGTCAGCTTTGACTGACATTTGTAAATTTATATTTTATGCTTGAACTCAATTACATAGAAATTAGATTGTTGTTAAAGCACAAAATTCAAAGCAAAAAGTGTTATATATATATATAGGCATATTACTTGCATGATTTCTGACCTCTTTCAGAAGTTTAGGGTAAGATTTACCAAAATCTCTCCTTTGTTTTTTCCAACAGTTCCATCTCCAAAATGTAGATTAGACTGAGAACTAGTGACTAGTCCCAAATCATCCAGTGAAGTTTTGTTGGTAAGTAAGGACTTGATCTGGATGTCCTTGTCCTGGTTAGCAATAGCGCTTAGATTTATACTGTATACTATTTCACAGTGCTTTACAGCCTTCTCTAAGTAGTTTACAATGTCAACATATTGCCCCCAACAATCTGGATCCTCATTTTACTCACCTCAGAAGGATGGAAGGCTGAGTCAACCTTTAGCCAATCAGGAATAAACTGCTGGCAATCAGCAGAGTTAGCTTGCAATAGTACATTCTAACCACAGTGCACAGTATACTACACAATCTATAAGAGAATGGAGACTTTAATTTAAAACCAACTACTGAAATAAATGGAACAAGTTAATTATGACTTCCCTAATTCTGATTTCAGGGGGTCAGCAATAACTCTGATTTACTGTATGTGTTTGTTCCTTACAAGCTAGTGACAGCAAATATAAAAAAAATAATAATTTCCTCACAGTTTACTTCTAAAAATAGATAAATGGGCATAATTAGGCAAGTGATTTAATGATATGCCAATGATTCCAGGAAAGTTGTTGAAAGGTTGTTGCAATCTAAAATGTAGTTAGTATTCCTTAGAAAATAGAAAAATGTGCTTCTTCTTACAAGGCCCCCATTTGGAGTAAATGGTTAGTCAAGGAAGCACGAAACTTCTGGTTAGTATCATCTATTCTTGAGGCAAATGTTAGTAACACCAAAGTGAAATAGTGCTTTACAGCTATCTCTAAGTGGTTTACCGAGTCAGCATATTGCTCCCAACAATCGGGGTTCTCATTTTACCAACCTTGAAAGGATGGAAGGCTGAGTCAGCCTTGAGCCAGTCAGGATCAAACTCCTGTCAGTGACAGAATCAGCCTGCAGTACTGCATTCTAACCACTGCGCCACTATGGTTCCTGGTGGAATTAGGGAAATCATGGCACACTGTGATGTGATACTTGTGAGCCAGTTGCCAAGTGCCCAAATTGCAATCACATTATTCCAGGGAAGTACACCACCATTGTAACTTTGAACAGTCATTGAATGAATAATTGTTAAATGTGGACTACCCATATAAGCTTTTGTATGATGTCATGCTTGTTTCATTGTACTACATGACTTGTAATATGAAGATGAAACTTCTAAAGTATATCCATAGTCATTTTTCATTATAGGGAACAATGTCCTTAATACCGCTCACTTCTGAACAGAAGAGACCATTCTTAAATAAAAGCCAAGGTTGGAATTTGATTGGTTTGCTTTTATTTTTACTTTTATTTAGTTCTTTCTCAAATACATAATTGAACTTTTTATACCTATCCCCTAACATATACATTTTTATGAGCACTAGAAACTAACATGCCCACTTTCCAAACAATTTCTCTAATGTACATTGTTATATGCACCTGCTCAAATAATAGGCATCTTAAGTGCATTTTATCTACTCTACATATTTTTTATTTGCAAGCAGCATTACAAAAATGTACAGCATTCATTCCAGCATTATTTAATGACCATGAAATGATTCCAGTGTACTGAAAGTTTTGTTGTACTGTGAGGTAAAATAGAAATTTTGTCTGTAATGTATAACTGCCAGAACTTCTTTATATAGATATATATATTTAATCATATATACAACTATGGGGTAGTACTAGCTGAAACAGAGTGTTCTTTACAGAACAATATGGATTCATTCAATATGTTTAGCACTTTCTTAGAAATGAGCTTGAGATATACACATTTTAAGTGGACAAGATCAAAAGACATATTCTTTACCAATTATTATGCACTTATGCTGATAATACTTAACTTTACATCCCCATTCTGTATGACCAGAGTGTTGCTGTGGCTATCCTTTCAATGTTCCTGGAGTCTATGGGGGCCTGGCTGAGGGACCACAAGGTTCAGCAAAAACTTGATAAGACAGCTTCAAGATCTGGGACTTTATGATAACTATTTCTGTATTGGGTCACACTCCCACTGACAGACTCAGTGGTAAAAACCTAAGAATTCTTCTAGACTCCCAATTCAACTCAAAGAGCAGGTTACAGTTGTGGCTAAGAGAGCCTTCACATAGCAGAGGCATCCTGTCTAATGAATTTCAGCTAGTGGGTTCTAGGAGAAGATCCTTCTCTGCTATGGCCCTGCCCTTGTGAAAATCCTGCAAGAAGAAATATCTGCCTCCAACCTTCTGGCTTTCTAGAAAGGCCTTAAAACCTGGCTCTGCCAGTTTGGTTGCCCTGATGGGAGTACACTATGTTGGAAGTAGATGATGGACAAAAAACCAGTCCTATAGTGTTTGTGCTCTTGGTTTTTAATCTTTAATTGTTGCTAATTTTAATGTTTTATATTAATGTTTTCACAGCATTGCAAGCTAACCAAAATCACTTTGGACAGTGAGATAGGAAGCATATACATTTAATAAATAATAATGAATAATATTATCAAGTATCAAAAGTTATCAGGTTTTGGGCCGCTCCCTTCTAAGCTTTGGAATAATAGATCTTTCAATTTTACAATTTGTTCCTAATTTCCCCCCTTGTTTTACTGATATTTCATGAAAAAAAGTATAAAGCAATCTGTGCACACATTTTCTTAATACAGTATTCATTGACAGAAAGTAAAAAATGCACAAAAGGCAAACAGATTTCTTTTTTTTTGGGTAAATCTCACTTGATATTTTGAACATCTGTTCACACTCAGTAATGCGTGAATTCTATCCTTTGCATCCATGAGGAGATTTTTAGCTCAGTTCTTTGTAAAAAATAACCAATATGAATGAAGTTTATAGGCTTTTGGTTTTGCCTTATATAGACCATTAAAATATAAGCAATGTTGATTTTTCATAGCAGTATTTCACATTCAATTCTCAAAGGAGGTTTTCCAAAAGGCAACTGGACTTTCCTGGGGTTTTTTTTTTCCTCTTGAAAACATTTCACTTCTCATCAAAGAAGCTTCTTGTGTTCTGGTTTCAAGGACAAAAAACAAGGAAGTCCAATTGTCTTTTGGAAAACCACCTTTGAGACAGCCATGAGCTGGATGATTGAAAACCTCCATAGACTTTCACATTCAAGCTTAGTAGGATTGAAATAGGAGCTTAAAGCTTTGAGGAACAGATGAGTTCACCACTGAAAATTGGAAGTTGTCTTTAAAATGATTCTTTATTAAGAGAATGTTTTAGTTTTTTTGCAAAAAAGCCAGTCTTGTCAGGCACAAATAACCAGGAACATTAATTGATTTCAAAGTACAGAAGTGTTTATTATTGCTAACTATACACAAGAATCTAGTCAACTAATAGTGAAACTAAATTGGTATTATGTAAAGGACCATGTATATCATGGGGAGGGGTGATGGTGGACTTTGGTCTCTTGTGGGAATGCAATGATTCTAAACTGATGACATATTTAACTCTGTCTTCCAGCTCAGTCTGCTCTACTCATACAAGTCTACAATTCCTAGATTTTGAGTATTAAAAAATAAAAAGCTCACACAATTAATCAATTAATGATCAGGCCCCTACTTTTCTAGTGATAAATAGCATTCTCCCAAATCAAAGTTACCTCAGACATCCCACCCTTAGAAAACTTTCATCAAAAAAGTACTTTAAAGTTATTCAGTTTCATAATACTGCACATGTAGTAAATGAAGTGAGCTTTCTGCTAGACCTTCACATTTATTTCAAATGTACCTTTACATGGAAGGTAGGGAGGAGAAATCTATCAAGAGACACATTTTTATAATATAAATACGTCTTGGGACATGTTCAGGAGTCACTGAAAACCAAATAAATAGAAGTCCTACTTTGTGAATTATAAATTCAGCAGGCTTAATGAGAAGCAAGAATCTGACAAACCCTTCTATATGCTTCATAGTTGTGAAATGTTACTGTTGTTCATGGACTCCAACTCCAAAAATACTCCAATCTTTAAGCCATTTTGACAGCCAGGGTTGACACTAAACACTGGGGAGGAAACTGCATAACAAAATACTAGCAAGTGGGGGTAGATTTTCTCCCTCCAGATTTTAAGTTTGTCTTAGCTGGTGAACTAATTTAAGCATACTGAAGGCTTTACAGTGCTTTTCTGTTTTGCTTTTCTGTCTTAAGTTTGCAGAATCCATGCTGTTGATTTTGGAGAATAATAGTTAGAGAGTATCAATTGTCTGTGTAAACAAGGATGCATGTGTGCTTCTCCAGTTCTGGTTGCTCATCCAGGAAATCTGCTCATAATAATATCCATTTTGGAAATTAATATATGCCCCTTTACGCAGTTTTCAACTTGGCTTAGCCCAGATTGCTTATTCAGCAGAGTTGTAAGAAATCAGGGTTCAAAGAAAAGGCAGAAAGCTCATTTCCATTTTTGTGGTGGTGAGGGGTGGGGGTTTGGTAGGTATCATGAGGAAAGAAACATACTTTGGAAATGTAAAAATAGAATGAGAACTTGCCTTCCTCCCTCATTAACTTTTTATTGGTCTTCCTCCACTAGGCTGTGGTAAAATGTTATGAAAAAGAAGAAACAGTAAGTTAAATGCCTCCTTATTCACCGAGAAACTATAATTATCTCTTCAGTTTCATCACCTCAGAGAACCAGCTTTGAATTAAATCTTCTTTCTGAAGTTATGAAGTATTCAGAATCATCCCTTGCCTAGTTTTCTTTTTGCTAGAAACCTAAGATGCCAAATACTATAAAAAATCCCATCATTTTAGCAAATAGAGGCAGGGATTCCAGCACTATCATATATGCCTTATTAAGTGCAAAAGAGCTGCTGGATAAGAACTTTTCATTAGATTACATCCTGAGTTTATATGAAAACAAAACAGCAAACGAGCAAGTTTGAACTAACTGAAAAAAATAACATATTTATTATAGCATATAAACTTATGGCAAAATAAACTGTTAGGTTTTAAGATGCCTTATGACTCTTTGCTATTTTTACAGGGGGGAAAGAGAGAGAGAGAGAAAAGGAAAAAGATAACTTCTTGCCTAGAAGTTAATGAACAGAAAACCTACTTCAGCTGGAACTGGAAAATATTTGCTATCTTTTTGGACAAGTTAACACATTTATTATTTGGGTGGTAGTTGGTTTTAGGCTCGAAAACAAATATATCAAAAACCAGGAAAACACACTACACAGAAATCTTTACATGAAAAAAGGTATCACAGTGTGCGAAATTGCTACAGAAGTGAATGTCTGATAGCGATGGTAATTGTAACAACTTCAGCAAAAGGTGATATCCTAACGGCTAAAAAGAGAAAGCTGAACTAGCATGAGAATGGATTGTGAAAAGTGTCATCAGGTGAATTTGCCATACCTGATAGAAGGAGACTCATGGAAGTACATGAGAACAGTTTCTGTTTATGCCAACAAGATGTACAACATTTGTTCAAATAGCAAAGAGGGAAAAATGTTATAACGGGCAAGAGAGAAAGATATCCTAGGGAGATGCATTGAATGTTTGATAAATATGAAGACTGAGAGACTAGCCCCTGCCAAAACCCTGTTTAGATTTGGAGAAAGGATGGGAGGCCAATGTTTGAGTCATGCTGGGTTATCAGGATTTGTTTTTGTCTTTGTTTCTACTCAGACCACGCCAAGCAAAGTCAGAAGGTAAGTTCCAATACTACATACGCATTAGTTTTTGAAAGCAGCAGGAGCTTTAAGTTGTACATTTGGAACACTGATTTTCAAATTGGTCCAAATCAGGCTGCCAGTTTCTCAGCAGGTGGGGTTCTTTTCAAATGGATATATGCCAGCAATTTATCTCTCAGGTATCACAATCCTGAAATTTCTCTGGGCCTTCATATTGGCCTTCTGCTGTTTCTGTTTAGAGCATAGAGTAATATTTCCCTATAAATATGTCCTTGTTAGAGCAGCTTGTATGCTCTTTCATCTACCTAATTCTGGCAGAAAGAATGACTTCTGCTTTAGAAATATTCTAAATATATCTAAACATAACAAAAATGTAATGAAATATATTATCATGAGGTAAGGTGAGCAGCCTATAAATTCTGTAAAATAAATATTTTCATTTGTATTTGTTTTAGTTACTGAATGTGACTACAGGCTTTAGGACCGGTGGTGGGACTCAACCAGTTTGCACCACTTCAGGAGAACCGGTTGTTAACTTTCTGAACAGTTTGGTGAACTGGTTGTTGGAAGAAATCATTAGGACAGACAACCGTTTGTTAAATTATTTGAATCCCACCACTGCTTAGGGCCATAATAAAGATTTGATTTAATTTCAACCCGTGAAGATACCTGCTTTCAATGAAGACAGAACATTCTCCTTCAAGTAACTTGATCCATTATTTTAAGAAGCAATGCTAAATTTGAGTCTTCATGGGTATGGATCATGTTTTAGTCTCAGCAGAAAATCTGATATGCAACAAAGATCTCAAAAATGAATCTCTGTGTGGCATACCTCTGCCCGCTGTCTATTACTGTATATAGTTTGAATCAAAACTTGAATCAGTTACTTAATATAACCATTGAAAAATGGAAGCATCAAAATGCAGCTTGATTTTACTCTCTGGTGATTGCAGATTTTGGATGAAAAATATCCTGAGGCACTATGGCAAACCTGCTTTACACTATTGTAATGAAATTTCACAATCACTAGCAAAATGTTTTGGCTAATAGAAGAAGAAGAAGATAGTTCCTCACAGATCTGGTATCTATTTTTTTAAATCAATAAACCTGGTATGGAAGGTCCCATGTGGATGATTTCCAGTAGTATGCTTTTCTATTTAGAAGGAAAAGGATAAGGAACTGACTGAACATTGAATACTCTTCCTTGAAGCTGGTTTATTTTTTTCACCAGGAAGTGAAAAAAATCCAATCCATGAGTTTTCTCAAAAGTTTTCCTCAGTTGCTTATTACTTTTGACAGCCTGAGAAAGCAGAAATCGGCTAGATCCTTGTTGTTTCCTTTTTTGTATCTTGGGATTATGATGAATCCCTTACAGTCTTCAGAGATCTAGAAAGAAAGATCTATACATGTGAACTAGAATGCCGATACTGGGGCCCACCAATTCACGTTTGCCTGCTAGGATCAAATTGTTGCTTTGCCATTGTTGACTTGTGAAATAAACCTAGCAGTCTGAAGAGAATTGACTCGGGGCCAGTTTGTTCTGACAGCAGGACATGATCATATGAGATGTTGACATCTCAGATACTGCTAAACAGATTGTGAAAATATACAGCCCACACCTATCAGACCTAGTAAGTAGACCATACCATGAAATCAACTCAGGCACAAAGTTATTGTAGTTCAGAAAGCAACAGTCATTTCAGGTAGCACGAAAATTAGGACCATGATGGCAAACCTATGGCATGCCATAGGTAGCATTCAGAGCCCTCTCTGCAGGCACAAGAGCCATTACCCCAGCTCAGCTTCACCGTGCATGTGTATGCGCCTCCTGCCAGCCAGCTCTGCCACACATGCATGGGGGTGGGGCTCATGCGTGAGACATGTGCACATGCGAGGGCATGGGGGGCATACATGCATTGCGTTATGGGTTAGAATTTCAGGGAGGCTTACTAGGCCCAAAACGGGGGAATGGGGGTGCAGTGTGCCCTCCCTTGCAGACCATTGTTGTTCCCCAGAGGCTTCAGGGAGACCTACTAGGCCCAAAACAGGGTACAGAGGTAAGACACGGGTGCCCCACAGTCCATTTTTGCTCCCAGGAGGCTGCAGGGAGGCCTACTAGGTCCACAATGGGGTATGCGGGGAGTACGGAGGGTCACGTGAGCATGGTTGGGGGAATGGGGCACATGGAGGTCATGCATGCATTGCATTATAGATGTGGGCATATGTGCACACTGTCGCGCATATGCACAAGGGCATTTGGCACGCAACAACAAAAAAGTTAGCCATCACTGCCCTATTCTATTTCAGACAAATTAGTTTGTTCTGACATGTTCCTAGTTTAGAAACATAAACTGGTGGTTATGTGAAGAGGGGAAAAGTTGCACAGAGCCTCATAAAAAAGGTCTTAATTATACCTTCTGTGCTACTTGTTGTCATTATTTATTCAAAACTCAGGACAACTTTTATTATTCGCCTTTCAAACAAAGGGGGAAAAAAACCTTCTCCCCCTTTCTTTTATGGACAGATTTCTCAAGCAACTGAAGCAATAAATCCCTCAGTACAGTTGGTTGCATTTATCCAAATATGGAGTCCTTTATATCTGATGCAAATTAGTGAGTTGCAAGATTGTGTGATAACACAATCACAGGCACACTGTCATTTTCCTTCTTTCCCTTCGGGTATACCCGATAGGCATTAAAGGTTTTTGAAAGGATGATGGATAGAGACCTGGGACGAAGCCTCTCTTATCTAAACCTTTCTTGTTATTTTTAAAATATCTACAATATTTTGCTTGACAGGAAGAACAAAACTTGATAATTAGTAAGTCTAAATGGATGCCACTAAAAAATGCAACCAGCTATGCTCTGAAGTTGTTTTTTTTACTAAACTGCTGTTGGAAAGGGCAACTGGGTGAAATTTAAATTCTGATCATGACATGTAACCCTTTCATATTTACTTTAGAGATAAATTTCAGTAAATTCAATGGAGCTTACTTCTAGGAAAAGAGTATCTGGGACTGGAGGCTTAAACTGATAACACTCAGAAATTAGCCAGTTTTAGAATAAGAACTGAGGCAAATTTTCTTGCATGTTGAATCTTATTTTAAACCTTGTGCTTTTAGCAAGACATAATTGTATAGAAAAAGAAAACTATCGAAAATCATATGTATACCTGATGTGTTAAGAAAAAAAATAGATCAAGTTTTTCCCCATTGGGAAAGATCTAAGATCAACACAGACTATCATATTAAAGTGAAAACTTGTGTGAAACTGTATGAGAGTTTATTTCATCCATCTCTTCTATGAGCTCTTTAGGAAGCTGCCTTGTTCTAAATAGACTATTGCCAGGGGTAGGCTGCTGGGGGTTCACAGAGGTTCAGGACAATGGTGGAATTCATTTTTTTTACTACCGGTTCTGTGGGCGTGGCTTGGTGGGTGTGGCAGGGGAAGGATACTGCAAAATCCCAATTCCCACCCCACTTTGGGGCCAGCCAGAGGTGGTATTTACCAGTTCTCCAAACTACTCGAAATTTCCGCTAGCGGTTTTCCAGAACCTGTCAGAACCTGCTGAATACCACCCCTGGTTCAGGAGAACCTCTAGCTAAGATCTGTGCAGTTCAGCGAATCCCCAAATCCCACTCCTGGCTGGTCCGACCCACTCTGCCCCTCCCATCCCAGGAGTCCCCACATGGCCTGTTTTTAATGCAGGTAAGTGCAGGGTGTGTGTGAAGGGTGGGGGAGGGCAAAACATGGGGCTACCGGAAGTTCAAGAGAGCCTCTTGAGCCTGGGTTTTCGCCCTCTCAGAAGTTCGAGAAAAGCCTCTGGAGGGCAAAAACGCCCCACCCACTGTAGTGCAGGAGGACTACTAGGCCACACCCACCATGGCCATGCCCACCCAGCAACCAAGTAGAGAACCCCTGGGCTAAAATTTTTGAAGCCCACCCCTGACTATTGTTCTATTTCGCTGATCACAGTTTACACTTATTAGGAAAGAAATTGAGTATTTTGGCCAGTTGAATGAAAACTCAGGTTAATATAACTGCACTTGTACAAATTCATCCTGGGATGGTCTTTTACTTCTGCTTTTCTTCATTGTTTCTCATCTAAGAATGGCCGACCTATGGATAATGGGATGAATATAGGCACCATCTATCATTTTAATCCTTCCAGAGCATAGGACTATTAGATCTGGGCTACATACAACTATTAGATGTCATCAAAGAGATATAGACAACAACAAATCTTTTTATCGTCTACTGGATATCCAGAATTTTGAAATCCAGATCTTTTAGTCCCATCATAGCTTCCTAAATGCATATATTTGGGATTTTCTGTCTAAAAGAACAATGTTACTTAATTTAAGGCTGAATGCAAAAAGAATGACCCAACTATTTTGGCCACTCTCTGATGCCATTTTATATCACTGAATGTTTCCTATGTAATCCCCACATGAAAAGGGAAGAGAGAATAGCCTTGAAGGATAGGTAGAAGATTGATGGTCAAATGAAAGGGGCCTGAACCCAGGTCAAGAAATTGAAAAAAAATGTTTCAGACAAGTCCCTCCAACTTCACATGAATATTATGTGAAGCAGGGAGAAGCACATTCAGATTTTCAAAACCCTGCTACCACAGTTCTTACAATAAATGTTGTAATGACCTACATTATATTGTTTTCTTAGTCTGGTCTAGCTTGTAAGACTGATTCCAAGGATGACAAAATAAAAGCTGTACTGAAATTTTTTTCTTGTTCCTTCCTACTATCCTCCAAATGTGTTTATTTATTACAATATTTCTTAGAACCAATTCCACATATAGATTTACAACATATCCACACTATCATAAAATCATAAGGAGTAGAAAACACTTCACTGTAACAATAAAGACCAATAGCGCTTAGACTTATATACCATTTCATAGTGCTTTACAGCACTCACTAAGCAGTTTACAGGGTCAGTTTATGGACCCCAACAATGTGGGTTCTCATTTTACCAACCTCGAAAGGATGGAAGGTGGATTCTACCTTGAGCAGGTGAGAATTGAACTGCCAAAATGCTGGCAGCCAGCAGTCAGCAGAAGTATCTTGCAGTAGTACATTCTAACTAACCACTGTGCCACTACGGCATCCAATCCAAGTGGTTCTTAGTCCCAACCTACAGGTTAATTTCATTGTCCCTCAACTGTCCCTTTGTTCCCAGTGTGCACAATAAACTCTAAAATAATTTCTAAGCTCAAGTGCAAAAGCACATTTTTCTCTTTCACTTATTGTTTAACTAGACTCTTCTAAGTTTAGGTAATTTCAAAGCACATACAATGTCATTTTCAAACAGCATGCCTTTGTTTTTCAAGGCCTAACATGCACACCTATTTTGGTTTTAACTAAATATATCTTGTATCACACCATTTTAGATTTCAAACCAGCCAGTTTGTACTGTTTGTTCTAACAATAATCTGAGTGGCAACTGGATTCTTAGTGCCAG
This sequence comes from Pseudoxenodon macrops, assembly GCA_032467955.1. Lineage (NCBI taxonomy): Eukaryota > Metazoa > Chordata > Lepidosauria > Squamata > Pseudoxenodontidae > Pseudoxenodon > Pseudoxenodon macrops. Next base: position 12,054 of record JANHFT010009615.1, read on the forward strand.
TTTATTTTAGACCACAGGGCAGGAGAAGTTGGATGCCTAACAGATATATGTCTACCTCAGATCAGATAAAACATCACATAGAGTTGGAGTTTCAAGACAGCTTTCTTCCTATTATAGTTGCTTCCAGAACTGTGGAGAACTTTCACAGCTTGCTTAAATCAACAGCTTAAAAATAAATAGAACACAATATTCGGTGCTTTCGATTTTGTTATTTTTTTTAATAATCTTATGCCAGAATATTTATATTTAATTTATATGTAATGGATTCTATTTGGATTTCTTAAACAATATGGAAAATGAAGAACAACAAGAGAGCTTTAGGGGAATCAGAATAAATACTTCTTTTCCATTGTAGCCAGGATATGCCTTGGAAAGTTTTACCCCTGGTTTTCTTTTCTTTTCTTTTCTGTAAAAAGCTATGGAGATAGCAGTATTCATTAGCTTTGCTCTCAGCAGTTGGTGTCCAAAGTCTATTCAACTGCTCCTAATACAGAAAATGATATGTAGCTATCATGTCAATATTTGAGTTTACATATTGAGTTCAAATATTTGAAGGCTGCCACAGAGAGGAAGGTGTCAAGCTATTTTCCCAGGCACCTGAAGGCCAGAGAAGGAATAATGGATGGAAACTGATCAAGGAGAGATTCAATTTAGAAATAAGGAGAAATTTTCTGACAGTGAGAACAATCAATCAATCAATGGAACAGCTTGCCTTCAGAAGTTGTGGGAGCTTCATTAGCGGAGGCTTTCAAGAGAAGACTGGACTGCCATTTGTCAGAAATGGTGTAGGGTCCCCTGCTTGGGCAAGGGGTTGGACTAGATGACCTACAACGTCCCTTCCAACCCTGTTAATCTGTTTAACAAGGGCACATGTAAATGCATTTATCTATAGAGAGACGGACTGAAAGTGAAAGCATGGAGGTGGAGACAATTTTAATTACTAACACACTTAACATAAGAGGAAGAGAAACTTCTCCCTAAGTTAGCTTTCTTGACCTGTCATCCTCCACTGTATTGAGACTGGAACTCCTAGCATTCCAGCCAGCTTGAGAGTGGAAGATCTAACACATCCAGAAGGTACCCAATCAAGAAAAATTTAACCTACAGGATGCCAGATTGCTATTGATACTCTTTTCTTCATTTATTTTTGGTGTTTTCCAAACCATTTGGCATTAATTTTCTATATTTGTGTAATAAAAATCAGGTTGTTCTTTTAAGAGGGACGGAGAAAGAGCTCAACGAATATGAAATATTCCACACACCTTTGAAATAGTTACTAGTTTTATTTCAATTCTGAATGTAAATGTGATTTTAATACTCAGGGACTTTGAGATAGGTAACAGAATCCTAATCTATCATGAAAGGAAGAAAAGAATAGAGCTCTTTCTCCTGCTTTGTTTCACTTTTACCTGTTGGGGGGCTATACTTTGTGCTATAATGTTAGAATAAAGAATATATATTTGCCTCACTTCACAGGGAGCACAGGATATAGACCAGTAAGAAATCCATGTCCTTGGGAAAAAGTGAAAATAGTACTGAAATACTGAAGTTAGAAGATATACATGTGGTATAGCTAAAAAAATAAACATTACATGCAGTATGTGTTTAATTACCAGAGATAAACTGAGATCTTTATCACTAAAAATTAGTTTGGGAAGTACTAATATCTTTAGCAATAAGCTAAACACTGTAGTGGTAAAAATGAAGCCACCAGACAAAATAGATGTTGCACTCTTTTCGTCCCTGTCTTTTAGAAATGACTAGGGTCAAACCCAGCTCCTACCTTAATGACTTAACTGACCCAATCAACCAGATTGCCAACAGATCTAGACCAAAGAACAGATGCCTTCCAACCAGTTCACAGTAGTGTACAGCACTAGGGCAACTCTAACAAGGCAATTGTCACAGTGAGAAACTGCTGGACCACCCACCTCTACATACTATTCTTCAGTGAGATGGTCTTTGGGAGGACAACCAAGAATATATGTCGTATATCTTGACCCACTAGCCCCTTTCTTCTCCAGAGAAACAGAAAGAAAAGTAAAGTACCGTAATTCCCCCATTTCAACTTTTATTTACAAGCATCACTGTCTATATAATCACAATTAATAAATGGTCAGGAAACTCGGATCAAAAAGATTGTATGAACAAAATAAAGGAGCAAAAAACCAACTAGTCAGGATAACCAACCATAAATCAGGATTATCAGTGGGGAACAGATACCAAGATTTTGAGTGATGGGAAAAGAGGGTAATCAGAAACTAGAATTTATGGCATTCACATTCCAGCAATATGATATATTTCTTGAGCTGCTTCCTGTCTCATCTGTATTCTATCTTATATTAATGTAATTTCAGAAAGTCAGATTATTCATCTTTTTCTATATTGCATCTAGAATTTCTCCCCTGACTGTCAGTGAATATTCACACTCTAGGTTAGACAGAGGCCAACCTTAATCCTGCTTGGCTATTATTGGATTATATAATGGTATTTCTTCAATCTTCAACTACATTCAGGCCAGAGGTAAAGGTTTAGGCTCATCTTCAATGGTTCCTTGATACAATGATATTTCCTGTAAGTGTTACTTCCACACTCTGCTCATCTAAATCAGGTTAATTCATGCCAGCCAGTTATTAAAGTTATAAAGTTACAAATATAGAATTTTTACACATGATGGAGACATTGTTGTGTTAGAGTCCTTCCTTATGGTGTTTGGCTTATGTTTTCAGTATACTCAGAGATCTTTGCTATCATCCAAAAATGAAGCTGACAATGAGGTAAAGCCAATGAAGACATGATGTCTTGATCCCTTTCATGTTCTCTTTGTATCTTGGTTGAAAGATATAGGAGGCAGGCTTTGGCATATTTCATTTAGCATTTATGGCAATTCCATTTGGTGGTTAAATATAGTATTTAATTAAACCCAGGGGAGACAAAGTCAGTCTTAGTTGTTCTTTTACCAGTCCATTTACCCATGATAGTGCTTTGCTATATGTTTTTTAAACACTTTGTCATTGTGTTTCACAGTATCTTGCAAGAAATAACCTGTGTGGGAGGAAAAAGCACACAGAAATCATGTACTTCTAAGCTAACCAAAGTGAAATGAGTTGTGAGTTGGAAGTTGAAATGAACCCTTCTTTTCTTTAGTTACCATTCCAGAGTGGGGGAAAAAGGCCTGTTTAAATCATAACTATTTCAGTTATGATTCACTTAGAATGAATGGCGGTACAATAGTATCAACAGCCTTTTTAAATTCATTTACCAAGATGGACACTGAAGGTTCAGGTACTTGGAGTAAGGTTCCTTCTAGAGAACCTTAGAATGTCTTTTGGGATTACGTCTCTTTTAATTAGCAAGTTTATGTACTATGTGCTTGGAGTCTATATATCTGTCAGAGAGAGAGAGAGACAGAGAGACAGAGAGAGAGACAGAGAGATGGCAAAATATAGACTGACAGTAAAGGTTTCAAAACAAGTCATCTTCCTCATAATCTCATATCTAAAAACAAAAGTATAACCGGTATCACAGTGAAACAAAGCTGAGCTGAAATTATCTATTCAGTTGCCTACATCTTGGCAGTGAAATGGAGATAATTTTGGCAATTTTATGAGGTTGTAGGAGATTCTTAATCCTTCCATTCCAATTTGTGTTTTCTTCTTAGACATTAAAATTTTGGGGGACCTGAATGATACTTCCTCTTCTAATGAAGAGGTAATTGAGAAAAAAATATCAACAATGAATGTCATGAACATTGATTTTAACAATTATTGGGAGGTGTGTGTATGTATCTCTGTGTGTATATGTATGATGAATAATGTCTGATACATTTCTGAAATTCCACTCAGATTCTCTGTACCTATGTCAATCTTTTATCCATATCTCATAAAAGGGTAACCAGATCAAAGTTACAAAACCTTGGACACCAGAAAAGATACAGAAAAATGATAGCAATTGTCAACTTTTGGCTGGAAAATAGGAATAATGACTAGATGGCAGCTAATAGTTTTCTGTATCTTTTTGCTGCCATCCAGTGGTTCTTTAGGATGACTGCTCTTTAGAAGGCCAGATCCTGAAGATGAAACTCAAATTCTTTGCCCACCTAATGAGATGGAAGGAGTCACTGGAGAAGAACCCAATGCTGGGAAAAATTGAGGGCAAAAGAAGAAGGGGATGACAGAGAATGAGGATGGAGTCACTAAAGCAGCAGCCATGGGCTTAAATGGACTCCAGAAGATGGTAGAGGACAGGAAGACCTGGATGAATATTGTCCATGGGTTGTGATGGGTCAGACATGATTTTACAACTAACAAAACAACAACAAGTGGTTCTTTAGAGTTTTGCAGCACTGATATACTATATAGGTCAGGGGTGTCATACTCAATTTCATTGAAGGATGCATCAGGGCTGTGGTTGACCTTGTGGGCAGGGTGGGTAAGGCTGACTGGGTGGGTGGGGCTGACTGGGTGGGTATGGCCAGCTTGACACCATCTCCAAACTGCTGGCATGTTTCTTCTTCGCACTGGGTAAACCGGGCCGAAGCTACGCTAGCCTGACCTATCATCTTTGCACTGGGTAGACTGGCCAAAGCTATACTGGCCTGATCTTTCCTCTCTGCATTGGTTAGCCCAGGATGGGCTAGATCCAACCTCATCGCTGGCCGCATCCAGCCTGCAGGCATTGAGTTTGACAGCCTTGATGTAGGTAGTAATTTCAGATTCAACTTAATTAAAAGTGTCAGTTTGTTCTGACGGAAAACATCTGTGCAATACAGAAAAAAAATCATAAAATCTTTCTAAGGAATCGTGCACTTTATTTGGAAAAATTCTGAAAAGCCCCCATGGTAGTCCACATTTTCTAAAACAAAAGTTTTCAAACTTCTATTTTCAGTAGCCCTGCAAAATTAGCTCTTAGGAAACCTCTTTAACATATTTATTCCTTGAGGAAGCTACAGACCGGATCTACTCATTCTGTCACTATAGCTTAGAGCAAAATTAAAGTACTGCTTGCTTCAGCAAGTAGGATTGAAATATAAAGAATGAAACAGAAATGCTGCTGCAGAAGAACCAACAGAGGTTACATTTATTTGTGTGTTGTGATGTGCAGAATCATCTCATGCTAATACATTTTAGAGGCCTGGGAGTCATTGGCACAAGTACTTCATATTATTGAAATCTGGCATGCATATACTGAATATAAGAGTGAGAATGAAGAGACAAAATATCACATACTGTAGTATCTTTTTAGTTTACCAATAAAACAGGAAACAATCAACAAAGAGTTGCCTTGAATTGCAAGATGATGGACAGTAAATAAATATAATTATAACAACAGCAATGACATCTGCCTATCCAGGTTTCTTGGGAAGAATTTGCTAAATGAATAAAATGCCAAATCCAGTCTTAATATATGGCTTACTATAAACCATAATGACTTACTAAGTGTGGTCCACTTTTATAAAAGGCACATTTTTAAGTAACAGTAGCACTAAGTTATAGCAACAACAAACAAGAAAATGCAACAATAAAATTAATCTTGTTTTAGGAAAAAAGTTGTTGGTTTGCAACCCGCCACCTCATGCTACCTTAGTAACACTACTCCCAATATACATTTCATCATGCATGAGGGACTTCTGGGAAATAAAGAGAGATGGAACTGACCTCACCTCAGAGGGAAGAATATGTCATAAAGTATGTCCTATGGTAGGTAAGACCTGCCTCCATAGGCCTGCCAAGTGTAGTTTCCCAAGAACTACAGATAGATCAAGGATGGATGAACAACTTCCATTTTGGAGTTGATGTCTTTGGAGATCACCTAAAATGTTGCTTCTCTCTTATATTCAGGTTCTAATTCAAACTGAAACAAATGCAGATAATCACCTTCATTCAAGGTCCACAGAAGCTACTGCAAAGCCAACTTCTCAAAACATCCCCCCAAAAGGGGAGATTAGATACTGGGCAAATGTTACTACCACAATATAGTAGGATCTAGGGTTGGCTTCTAGAGAAGAGGGCAAACCAAGATCTCATTAAGAGGTTAAAAACAACAATCCTTAATTCAAGTAACAGTGGACCATTGCTAGGACACACTCATACAAATCCATCCCTGAGCCATTTTAACAAGCAGGAGGGGTATGGATTTAAAGAGTAGGTGACTGAGCTCATAATCCTAAGGACCCTGTCCACTTTCTTAGACCCAACACATTCAAACAAATAATTGGACAAGACTCCTTCCCAGGCATGTCCTCTGGACCTGCAACAAGGCTGTAGTCTAATTAGAGTGACTTTGGGCCAGTCAATCTCTCTCAGCCCTAGGAAAGAGGAAATGGTCAACTACTTCTGAAATAAAATAACACATACACTCGCAAAAAAAAGTGTGAAATCCCCAAATCTCATTCTCTTTTCTCTGCGGGTGCTGACTTTACTTGTGGTGTAGCTTAAAATATAGGTTAACCTTCCCAGGTTAAAATATTCTTTATTCTTAATATTTAAAAAAGGCAGGATAGAATATTTCCCCTAAAGGAGAAATGGAGAAAAATCTTAACAAAGGCAGAAACAAGTCCCAGTCTTCCTGCCACAGGAAAACAGCCTCAAGCAGAAGCTTGAAGAGGCTGGCCTTTAGGAATTGTGATTTTGTATCCATTCAGAAAGAATGCTGTCACTAGTTTCTGGCTACCAAATAAACAGAGACTTCCTTTCCTGCAGCCTGCCTCCATTTTATTGCCAGCGACTTCCTCCCAGATTCTAACTGGACCAGATTTTTCTTCCAATGTTTTTTCTTCTTCCAATGTTTTGTGAAATTGTGATATTCAAATGTTTTGGGCTTCTTTTCCTATTTTCAACCCCACTCTTTATCTGAAACTTTATCTGAAACAGGGGAAAAAATAATGGGGAGTATCATTACAAATGAATGACGTTAGCAGTTCCCTCCCACCCCCCAGAAAAGTAAGAGCAAATACAATAAATCTTGGCTATTTCACAGTAAGCATTTGTGTTGGTATAGTATTTTTGTCTTGCCCTCTGCCACATGTAAAGCAAAACTAAAATATGACACAAAGTGTTTGGAAAAGGAAAAGACTGAGGGTTATGCAGGAGCCTTATATATTGTACCTCTGGCATCAAGCAGTATTATCATACATGGCAGCCACATGAACAGCCCTCATTGCTTCTTTCCACAATAACAATTTATTTCGTAGCAGAGAAACTGGATAACATTTGTATATATGTGATAAAAAAAGTTCAATAAGCAATAGCAAATAGTCCATTACATTTTCAGTTGTATTTGCTTGGAGGTTCTTGACAGCTGCTTCTTTTAAATGAACCACAAAAATATTGATTCTCATTCTAAGATATGAACATTTTCCTTTCATCAGCTAAACAGTTGTTTAGCAGCAAGCAGCACTAATTTAAAATGATATCTTGAGCTATGAAAGCATCTTTCCAGCTGTCAATTAAAACCCCTCAGCTTTGGTATGTCTAAGTGTTTTTGATTACGTAAACTCAGAAAAGATAATTCCCACCTCATCATACAGAGGAAAGAAGAAGCACTCTTGTACACAGAAAACAAGGGTGTCAACTTATTCTCCTAAACACCTGAGGGCAGGACAAAAAGCAATGGTTGGAAGCTCATTAAAGAATATCCAACCTAGAATGAAGGAGAGATATCCTAACAGTGAGAAAAATTAATCAATGAAACAGCTTGTTTACCAGACTTGGATGTTTTCAAGAATAGACTAGACAATCATTTGTTCAGGATGGTCTATGGTCTCCTGTTGTAGGCAGATGGTTGGACTAGAAGACCTCCAGTTCCCTTCTATTATATTCTATGATTGTATATGAAACAAAGGGTGTACTGTTTTCTTTCTTAACCTGCACAGAATACAAAATAAATCATGGAGTGTTATTTATTTAATTATGGAAATAACACTGTTACCTGCAAGTGCTATTCACATAGCTGGAGACAAGATTGTGCTTTGAGTAGAGTCAGGACTTTACTCAAATATGTTGGGAATGCAAAATCAGAATGACAGAAGCATGTATTTTCTGTGTTTGCTTGTTCTCTGGCATGCTCCCCACTCCTGATATATAACAATCCCCAGCTATTCTTGCCTTAAGACCTTGTCTCTATCTCCAGGCATTAGGGGCCACTTGATTAGATGTTTAGTGTTAGATCGCGCGAGTAAGGAAGACACGACGCATTGCGACCGTCAGCTACCTTTAATGAATCCAGGTGGAAACACTATCCGGACTGCCGGCAGGCTGCAGGGAACCCGCTTTTATGGGATTCCCTGATCGCCTGCCTGCCACTGACAGAGCTTTACTTTTCCCGCCGCTAGTTTAGCCATCCAGCGACGGTTCATGCAAATGAGAAATTGGGAGGACACAACATTTAGTTATGTGCCTGATTGTCATTTTATGTTTTGCCTTTATATTTTGTTTTTGTTTATTGTTATGTGGTGATTTCATTTTTGATTCATTGTTTTCATGCTTTGTGCCACCTGGAGTCACTGTGTTTGAGATGGATTATACTGTATTGTGAATGTTTTACATAAATGTGGAACAAAATCCTAGAACTCATTTCTACCATCTAGTGGTTTATGCACTGTAGAGATGGAATCCTATTCTTGATGCCACAGATTTTGTAGAACAGCCTGGAGTTCCACATCAGGGTTGAGGACCAAATGTTCTCCATCCCTAAAAAAGCCTAGCATGTTTTACCTATACTCCATAACCCTATCCACTTATGGGAAAAAGGAGTGTAGGACCTCAAACTCTTCTCTGTTCCTTAAGGAATTCAGGGTGTATCAGTTTCCCTTCACTAAAGCAAATACTTAATTCTGCTTTCAGATTATACTATTGTTAGGAATTCTTCCTACACACACAATTATTGTTTTAATGAAATTGACTGCTAAAGGACATCATGCACTCAATGAAAATATCTGCAATGATTTCGGACTTGTGGTTGTATTATGGCTTTTACATGAGGCAGGATCACAACATATCAAGATTCTCGCATGGAAACTATTCACTATGAACTTGTGTCTTTCTAACAGCCAGCTTTGAGTGACATGAGCGAGGAGTATAAAAAGCTCATCTGGAGCACTTGTATGTCAAGGGCAACACACCTGAATTGAACTTCTGTCTTTGTGAAATGTAGAAATGAAATAGAACTATCACAGTCTCACTGAAGTCAAGGACAATACACAGCAATTACTGATAAATAACAATGTTAGTCTGAAGGCAGAGATGTCTGTGGTTCGAACTGCTTTTCTTTCTTCCAGACTCTCAAGGATAAAAGCTTGCAGCCTATACCCTCATTAGAGCACCAGCTACTTATATTTATTCTTGGGCTGATCAGTGGCTCCACTGATGTTGATCTTGGCCTGTCTTACTCGTTCTTGTCATGCCCTTGAAACTGTGGCTGATTAATTTATCCTCCAATTTCATGAAGCTTTCAGACATTCTCTTTTACAATCTACTACTTATATATGTTTTTTTACTTATAAAATTGCCTAACTGTACCTACCCTCAATATGTGCTGTGTCTCAACTTAATCTTCAGCTACTATGCCTCCATGACACACCCACTTACTTGGTTAGTTTGTTTGTTTATCCATGTCAGAAGCATTACAACTAAAATAAGGCATACTTTATGGCTTAAAATATAAAATACAAGATTAAAATATGTAGAAATTAAATAGCTCTAGCTCAGAAACTAGCAACATTAATTGCATTCTGTTGTGCAGCCATGAGCTCCTCACATGTACACTGATCGGGTCAAAGGAGCAATATACATATGTGTTGTCTGTCTATCACCACAATTGCGAAGAGCAGAAGCAATCAGCTAGCCCTATTTGTTCACAGTGTCTCTGGTTGTACACATGCACAATATATTCAATGATTTCCATACTTTCCAGCTTTTGTCAGACCCAAGTGCTAGCTCCTCCATTGGTTCCATCAATGGAGGCGGGAGCTCTCCATAGATCCACTCTGTTTTCAAATTCTAGAGTCTTCTGTTGACCTAAGAAAACTTCCCAGATTTTATTCTCTGCTAAACTGGTTGTAGGCCATAGAGAGCATATTGATGATTTGAGTGTCTCTGTCTCATGCTATTCTCTGCAAATAGCAGGTGGTGCAATGCTGGCTAGGTGAAGATCTTATTTAGAAGATTACTTGGTTATCTTCTACATCAGGGGTATCAAACTTGATTTCCTTGAGGGACACATCAGGATTGCGTTTGACCTTGGGGGGAGGGTGGCAGCTCAATATCACTCTTGTTAAGGGTACCTGTGGTGGCCAAGTACTAAGGCAGGACTTTCCTCAGACCCTCCCTCCCACTCATTATAACCCTTCCTTCCTTTTCTTCTTTTTCCTTCCCTCTTCATTCTCCTTTCTTCTTCCTTCCCCTCTTCCCTTATTTTTTTCCCTCTTTCCTTTTTCCCTTTCTTCTTTCCTGTCCCTTCTTGGATGCTCAAATGCAAAAGGGAAACATTTCTCCTTTAGTTTTGTTTTTAATTGTTTTGCTAGCCCTCTGCCAGTGAAAACGGAGCTGCAGGGGTCTGCATGTGACCCCCCCCCAGCCCTGCTTTTGGCCACAACAGCCTCCTGAGCTCCATTTTTGCTGGCATAGGTACTGCAGGCTGATCCTTCACTGTTTCCAAGGTGGCCCTGCCGGCCAGATCTAAAATCCAGTAGTCTGGATCCAGCCCTGGGCCTTGAGTTTGATACCTCTGCTCTAGATTACTTGGTTACTAGATTACTTGGTTAGTATGCCTCTGATTATTTACCACAGACCAAAACATGTAAGTAACTTGCTATGAAGGTCCGGCTAGTGCTTGCATGGGAATACTAATAAGAAAATCCTCATGTAATAAGTCAATAAAATCATGTGACAGAAGTAAAATAAGACATAGATTGCTACACGTACACACATGTTAATGCAATTTACATTTAAAATAAGTCATAAATACTGTGAGTTTATCAGTGGTCTCTTCAGTATAAGATTTCAGTTTTCCATGTACATTTGATGTAGAACAGGGCTGTCAAACTCCTGGCCTGTAAGCCAGTTGTGTCATGGGCTGGCCATGCCCAGTTTAGCGAAAGGGGGAAAAGTCCCGATACGTCACATGATGCCACCGTGGGGACATGAGTTTGACACCCCCGATGTAAAGCATTATGTAAATGTAGTCAGAATTATGTCACAATACAGTTAGGCAGGGTAGTATAAATCTTTACTGTCTGCCTTGCTTTTAATTTTTTTAAAAAGAAAAGTTGCATTGAAAATATTGACATTTGTTTCTTTCACAGTTTTCCTAACACATGTAGTTGCTAATGTAAATTCCCTAAGAAAACTTTTTTAATGCAAATTTCCCTGATGTGATTTTTTTTACATAAATTTCCCCCATGCAGTGTTTTAAACTGTAAATTCCCCAGGATAAGGTCTGTGCTTTCCTCTCTCTCTTTCTCTAGATATATGCATACTCCATACACATGATATCCATTTTCTATTCAGATACGTTTAACTTTTGGATACATCTGATAAATAGTGGAAGGGTTTTCTTTTTTCCAGTTTCAAATGAACATCAAAGGATTTCACTTTTGGAGACCACATACCCTATGCCAGGAAGATCTTGCAAATTTGCTATTTCAGAAATCTACTCGATATCAGCTTCCTTTTATATTTCTAGTTCTTAATGGATATGGAAAGCAAAGTAAGGAGGAAACGCCTTGCTGGTGTTTCAGAATCCAGCTCCTTGTTGCAGGACAAGTACCTAATTCAATAAGGAACAAAAACATTTGGAGATATTCAATGAAATATATTTCATTAGCCTCGCTAACGGAACAGCAATCACTGGCCTGCTCACCAAAATAAAGAAGAAAAGTCCCAAAACACAGAAGGTCAGAGGTTATTTATCTTCTGAAAATACATACATAAACATTATAAAGACACTAAATTATAACATGACATTTGCAGCCAGAATGTACTATAAGATAAGAACAAGAGATAGCTCTACTATGGGGCTGACCTGGCACTTCTAAATTCCACATTCTAACAGAGGCTCCAAGTCCACCCTTTCATTCTGATACTAGCACCATGTAAGGTAAACAATGTCCTTTATTATACCTATATATCAGAGGTAGGTTCTGAATCTTCTTACTGCTGGTTCGTTCAGGGTTGTGCCTCGAGCCCATGCACAAAGCGCGTGAGCAAGCGCACACGCAGCAGTCAAAAACTAGCTTCTGAGCATGCACAGAAGCAAAATCCAAGATGGCGATGCCCAGGAGCCACTGACAGAACCGGCTCCATGACGTCACCGCGGAGTTACTACCTACTCTATAGAACTGGATAGAACCGGTAGTAACCCACCTCTGGTATATATTGATTTCCTTCACCGTACAGAAAAAGACAACCTGATTTTTGTTATCTGTCTCCTTCCGTTCCAGGCTGTGTCCATTCATCTGCTCTGACTAATACACCTTTCAGAACCATAAGGGAGTGGAATATCATTTGTCTTTCCCATTGCATTCTTCCTGATCTTCGGCTAAACTGACTAGGACATATGGAGTTGCCTACCCCTGATGTATTGTACTGCGCTATCCTGTCATACTTATGTGAAGAATTGCAAACCTTAGATAGAATTTAGCATAAATGTTTGGGAAATAATTGAAAAAATACATATTTAACTAACAATAATATTTTTGGAGTGTAAATTGGGT
>JANHFT010009616.1:17814-29400 GCA_032467955.1 Pseudoxenodon macrops
TTTGGAATTGGAATGTAAACTGACCTTTTCCAATCCTGTGGCCACTGTTGAGTTTTCCAAATTTGCTGGCAAATTGAATGTAGCACTTTTACTGCATCATCTTTTAAGATTTTGAATAGCTCAGCTGTTACTCAAACCAAATGAGACAAAAAGTTCTATTTAAAAAGGGAGGAAGGGGGAATTGAAAAATAATAATAAGTGGCACAATTTTAACATTATAATAACAGAATAACAGTTGAAAGGGACTTTGGAGATCTTCTTGTCCAATTCTCTACTCAAGCAGGAGATTCTATACCATTCAGGAAAATGGCTGTCCAATCTCTGCTTAAAAATCTCTACTGATGGAGCATTCACAATTTCTGGACACAAACTATTCCAGTCATTCATTATTCTCATTGACAGGAAATTCCTCCTCTGTTCTAGATTGGATCTTTCCTTGATAAGTTTCCATCTGTTACTTCTTGTCCTGCTCCCAGGTGCTTTGGCAAATAGATTGACCCCCTCTTCTCTGTGACAGCCCTTCAAATATTAGAAGACTGCTATCATGTCACCTTTGTCCTTTTCTTTGTCAGACTAGATATACCCAGTTCATATTCATCATATGTTTTAACCTCCAGTTGCCTAATTATCTTTGCTGCTCCTGGTGGCACAGTGATTAGAATGCAGTATTGCAGCCCAACTCTGCCCACAGCTTGTAGTTTGATCAAGATGGGCTTGAAATTGACTCAGCCTTCTATCCTTCCAAGGTCAATAAAATGAGGAACTTGATTGCTTGTGACAATATACTGACATTGTAAATCACCCAGAGAATGCTGTAAAGTACTATGGAGTGGTATATAAGTCTATATGAGTTGCTATTGCTCTTCTCTGTACTCTTCCTAGAATTTCAAAATCTTTTTACTGCATCCAGTTTTGGTGACCAAACCTGGATGCAGTATTCTAAGTGTGTTCTTACCAAGACAGTATAAAGCAATAGTAACTCTTTGCGTGATCTTGATTCTACCCAATGTTATTAATATCTGAGCAAAGTCTGAACTTTGCAAGCTGAGTCTAGCACATGAATAATTGTACCATTCTGGCTAATGTGTTGACAGGAATACATAAGAAGTCAAAGGAAATATATAGTAGATGCAGAAATTACAAGGAATAATCAAAATACAGTGGTCAAAAAAGGATTAATCAACTCTTGCCTTTAGAATAGATCACAAACATACCCAACTATCCTCCAAAGAATCCAATATTCCTATTTTCTTCATTAAAAAAAAACTTATTCTGTAAAACTGACTAAGGAGCATTGGAACAATGCTCCCAACAATATGTAAAATCATAGTCATAATGGGAAGGGGAGAAGTGTATAAAATCTCTTAACTATGTATAGACTGCATTTCTTAGTTCTGCTGTCAAATAAGAATTCTGTTGCTAATTACTGCTGCCCACAAATAATCTTTATGACATGTCTCATCGACATTTTTTAAACTTTTTTCATTCCGTTGCTAAATGGTACTCAATCAGAGGTGGGTTGCTACTGGTTCAGACTGGTTCTACCGAGTAGGTAGTAGGCCGCTGGTGATGTCATGGAGCAGGTTCTGGTCGATGGACACTGACATCTTTTTTTTTAATTTGTTTTGGAAAAAAACATTTTTTTTGAATTTCTTTCGGTTTTTTTTTCTTCTGCACATGCGCAGAAGCTGAGTTTCTGGCACTGCATATGCGTTGCCATCTTGTTTTCAGCCTTTTTTTATTTTTCAGATTTTCTTCTACTGCGCATGCGCGCGCCCAAGAGGCACACCCACATGGCGCAGGAGGCAGCAAACCGGTGGCAAGGTAAGTTAGAACCCACCCTTGTACTCAATACACACTTCAGTTGTTTCCTCTGTCTCACTTTCCCTTTACTAGAAAAAGTATCAATCTTATTCTTATTGGGGGGATGGGGATAATGAATATTGCTTTGCAGAATCTATTAATCTAAATTGTTAATATTGTTTTCCTTAATGAATATAAGGAAATAGATATCAGTGATACTACAGCAATATTTTAACAACGAACTACTATTAAAATAATCCAACTTTACAGTGCAATGCTGCTGCCTTTGGCTACCCTGTGAATCTCCTAGGATCACCATTAATATTGTTTCAAATGTTGAGGAGTAGAATGTTTTCCAATCTTGCAGCTGGTAATAAGCCCTCTATATACACAGAAGGAATTTATTTGTTGAACAACAACTTACAGCAACATCCATTTGTGTGTGAAAGCTTACTTATCAAGAAGACTATGCATCTCTTGGTTGTGTGCATGGGCATATGTGTAAGAGACAACAGGAAATGTGGTTTGATTCTTCCATGACATTGCATTTCCGTGTATAATCCAGTGTTTGCACTAGCATAAATAACAAATTCATATGCAGCTGTTCCTACAGTGGGACTCTATGATATAAACCAATATTTGCAGATACCCAAATCACATCAAATGGCATCAAATGAATTTATAGTATCTAGGGAATTTTCAAAGGCTGACTAAGTAATGCAGATAGAAAAGTATTGCATGATATATAGCTATAATTTCTCCCTATATTCTTCCTGTAAGGCACTACAAACCCTTAATTTCATCATCTCTTTTTCTCTCAAAGTTGGTTACCATTTGCTCATTTGATTGGCTCTTGCCTGGTTCTTATCCCTATATTTCTTAGTATTTTGATTTTCATGCTCTAATTTTAAAATCACATCATAACACATTTTTCAAACATATTTCTATTTGGTTGTAGTTTTACATTTGTACTCTAACTGTATCACACAACAAACTTGAAAAAATATATCAATGTGGTCATTAAAAGTCGACAGGGACTTGATGGCACATAATCAATCATTATTACTACACAAACTGAGAACAATAAATAGATCTAAAATAACAGAAATAACAGAAATAACAAAAATAACAGAATAACAGAGTTGGAAGGGAGCTTGGAGGTCTTCTAGTCCAGCCCCTTGATCAAACAAGAAATCCTATAACCGTGATGGCGAACCTATGGCACGTGGAGCCATGTTGCCTGACACGTGCAGCATTGCAAGTTCCTCTTCCGGGTTTCTGGTGCACATGCAAGTGCAATGATCAGTTGGCCCTCATGTGTACAGCAGTGCTGGACACTGGAAGAGCTGGTCTTCCATTTTCCGGCATGAGCATGCGTGCCAGCCAGCTGATCGTTGCACACACAAGCATGCCAGTAACAGAAGTCTAGCTGGCCGGCTGAAAACCAGAAGTGCATTTTCTGGTGCGCACGTGCCCCCTGGGCAACTCCTCTTCTGGGTCACGTTCCAGACGAGCACGCACACACTTGGTGCCAAAAAGGTTTGCCATAACTATCCTATAATATTGTAGACAAATGGTTGGCAAGTTGTTCCACTGATTAATTGTTATAACTGACAGGAAATTTCTCCTTAGTTCTAGGTTGCTTCTCTCCTTGATTAGTTTCCACCCATTGCTTCTTGTCCTACCCTCAAGTGTTTGGAGAATAGCTTGACTCTCTCTTCTTTGTGGCAGCCACTGAGATATTGGAACACTGTTATCATGTCTCCCCTGGTCCTTCTTTTCATTAAACTAGACATACCCAATTCATGCAATTCTTCTTCTTATGTTTTAGCCTCCAGGCCCCTAATCGTCTTTATTGCTCAGTATCAAAGAGATAGAAGGGGCCATTTAGTTAATGCAGAAATATAAATGTGCTTTTTCATTTTGTTATTCAGTCCATTTCTCTAACCCATCAATATGGTTTTAAATTTTATTTCTATATTTTAGAATATTACCCATTTCACCTAGTTTTGTGTAATCTGAAAATCTTTCAAATAAAAAGTAGAAGACCCATCACCTACTTAGAAACCCACTCCAATTTAATGAGGAGTCATCAATGAAAACTCTTTAAATACAATTTTTGAGCTACTTATATATCTGTTTAATTGTCAGGCCATTCAGTCTATATTTAATTCACTTGCTAATCAGAATATCATTGAATATTTTGGCAAATGCTTTGTTGAGGTTATTGTATTGAATTGATGCTTCATCTCATATACATGTTATCAATTTATTCCTTTCATATTGTGTTTTTAATCTTGACTGAATACTGACAATAAGCAAATGCAGGCCTCTAATCCAATATGTGCCCAGTGCTTTCTAGGCCAACCCATTAATGGAGGGAGATATAAAAGCCAGCATGAAGCAAATTGTTTACGTTTTTCCAATTATGTTACCAGTTATAGATTGTGAAGTTTGATTATTTCTGGTTTGTGAATAAAACTTATAACAAGCAGCTGCTTTTTCTCTTTCAGTTATATTGTTTATCATCTGGAAGGCCCTAATTTGATATTTCTGCAGGTTTTTTCCTTCACAGCTTTGAAAAGATAGTTGGAATTGTAGCATTAGAAGAGGCTTTCGAAATCACCTAGTACTTAATGGGGAGTTTACAGTGAAGAAGGCAGATAAAATATCTTGAAAGATTATCATCCAGCATTTGCTTACTTCCCATAAAGTATGGCCTACATCTTTCTAACCTGACTCTTTCATTATTGAATAGCTCTTATTATTACCAAGCTTCTCTTTGTGAAGATTTAAAAGCCTTCTTTCTACAATTGCTACTTATATGCCTCCTTGCTGAACAAAAGTAAAATTTGTATCTTCTACTTTATAAGTTTTTGGAAATCATCCACGTGTATCCTTTAATATTCTCTGCTACAGGCCAAACATGTCCAACTGTTGTTGAGTTGTTCCTCTTAGGACGGTTTACTGTCCTCTCATCATCTTGGTCAATTGTTTTAGCTGTTGGCCTAAAAAGGTCCAAAGGAATGACAAAACCATTTAAAATATTTTCACACAGCATAATTACAAGCAGAATTGGTAATCTGTGATTCTTGGAAAGAACAGTTTCCTCTCAGTTGGGCTTTTTTGAACTTAGAGTCCACCAAAATGAATGATTGGGCTGCAATTGAGAAGCTTTTGTGTGACCTGTTTGGAAAGATGACATTCAGGTGTAAAACAAGCTGGCACCAAATAAGAGGCATTACTTGTTCAGATGAATAAGGATATAAAAGAGGAGATTTCAGCTTCATTTAATCCATAAGCATTTTGCCACTGACTTTTCTGACTTTGCCAGAATTTCCTTCATTGTTTCTTCTCTGCCTGACAAACCACTGAGAGAACTCTTTCCCCCACCCCACCTTGTTGTGCTGTGAGCCAATATACAAAAGCCCTAGTATTAACATTTATCAAACAGAATAAAAATAGACTGTAATGGGATAAGCAATATGTCAACAAACACATTTAATGGCCCATGAAGATAAAGGGAGAAGAAGATGGTGTTTGAAAGCCATGATCATGGATAACATTTCAGCCACAGAACATTATTAAAGGGATAGTACATTTGAGTTGGAAAAATCTTCATGGTTATAAAGAGTAGCAAAGAAAAATTTAAAAATCTCTTTACTGCTATTCAGGGTTCATTCAGTTTTTTGCAATCCAGATAATGTAAGCTTATTTGTTTGTGTGTGTGTACCATCAAATCAGTCTGGACTCTTCTGGTACTTTCTAGTCAGACTATGGGTATATGCATGATTTTGTATTTATTTATTTAGTCATGTTCATGTAGTATATATTGGAGGTGGTGACCTTTTGAAAGTTGTATGCAATGAGATTTCATGTTAATATATGCCGATTAGTGTACATTCAAAGTGACAATAAAGTTGTTCTAAGTCTCCTAGTAAATACATGGATAAGCCCAGGCAATTTTCTTGGCAACATTTTTCAGAAGCGTTTTGCCATTAGTCAAGTGCCAAAGTTGGAACTAAGTAATATCAGATATATAAGTATAGGCTTTGTGAGTTTATGGTTGTGATTGTGAATTTTATGGATTCCACTGAATTATTCACTTGAGAAGAAATCAAGAGTTTCCTTATTACATTACATGTATAATATACAGCTGAAGTGGAAAGGTTTGTAAGGAAAGATTTTTCTATTAGTGATTGAAGTGAAACTGACCAGAAAATTGACAATAAGGGAACCCATTTTGTATACTTCAGACCAGTTTATATTGTTCCTTTGTGGCTGTCAGGCAGCAATTCAGCGTACATAAAGACTTTCTGTAATGTCACAGTTAGATGTACAGATAGCATGTGCAAATACAATCATGTAATGGGATCTTTTCTCTATGAATGGGACGAATCACTATTAATGTAGGAAAAAAACTAGCAGCATTTACACAAATGTATAGAATCTTGGATGATAGAGGCAGAATGAACTGGGAAAGTTATTCACTCTTGTCAGTTCCAATCGTCCACTGAAACAGAGATGCAACAGACTGAATGTCAAACCAGGTACTATTATTTTCTGCAGTACATGCATTTCCCTTTTCAGAACAACTTGGGACTGCAATGTACACAACTAGATCATTAGAAGAAAGAATGAAAGGAAAGTAAGTTTGTTCATGCCTGTTGTGCTTGCAGATGTTTCTCTGTATTATAGATATGTGGGTATGTGGGTATATTCATAATAGTTATCCTTTGAGAGCTGGATACAACTAAATTTCATTTTCATGTATGTTGATTAGTGTACATTTAAAGTGACAATAAAATTCTATTCTATTCTATTCTATTCTATTCTATTCTATTCTATTCTATTCTAAAGAAGTTACTAAAGGAAGAATTTGTCAGGCGCAAAGATAGGTCCACAGATAAAGGTCCAATTAAACTGATTTATTGCTATTCACGCCACTATACAAGAATATTCTCAACTAACAGCATCTCCTTGGTGTTAGATAAGGGTCCATGAAGATCAAGAGAGGTTGGACTTAGTTCACTTGTGGCTATGTAGGGATTCTAGGCTGATCCCTCTTTTAACTCCTTCTTCTACAGAATGTAAATAGGAAAAAAAATCTGAAAGGACTCATGGAGCTATACATCTCCTTTAAAACTGTGCCACTTCTTCCAGCAGTGAAAAAGAGTAAAGAATATATCTAAAAGCCCAACTGCAAGCCCTAAGTCTCCAGACACCTCTGATACCACCTCTGTGACTGATTCCTTTGGACAAGGTTCATCATAAATATTTTTCCCCAATCATCAAGATATTATTTGATGGAAGTATATAGGAAATAAAAGACCTGAATTAGAAGCCTGGTTATTTGAAAGGCAATGTTAAGGTGAGGGGGTTTATGATGCCTCTTGAGTCGAGGGCTCTGTAATTCAGCTATGCAATGCTTCCTCTTCAGTTTGGAAAGAAGCATCCTTGGAATTTGTGGGAGCAAAGCATTTGTCTGCAACTCATTAAAACAAAAAGAATAAGAGACTTCCATTATAGCAGCCCAGTGCTGGATCCAGACGCAGCAGCTTTAATACATGGATTATTTTGATTAATTCTTTTAATTAATTATTGATTAATTAATTAATTAATACCACAGCTGCATTGGCATTCTGTATGTTCCAACATATTTTTTCCTCAACCGAATCCAAACCATAGCAAAGATTTACTCTCTGGTTCATTAAGTCTAACCTGGTGCTGGCAGCTCATATTCCTGCTAAAGACTAGATTGAATTCTGCAACTTCTCTTCAATCAGTGTCTGCCTGGCCCCAAAGAAAACAGGTGCCCACAGATTGTTGAGCATTCAGGAAAGATATCCTACCACTGTTTTTAGAGGCAGTTCTAAAGTAAAATGATGCTGGTTTTTTTTTTTTTTAATGAAGCAGGCAGTTTTCAAAGAAGGCTATTAATGACACCACATAAATCTTCTGGAATTAAAAATGTCACTTTTAATTAAATACTCCTTTAGATGCAAAGAATATATATAGATATTTCAGTGTATTTGTACATAAAGGAACATGATACAGTCCAAGCATTGCATAAACTAGTAATATTATGTTGGAACATATTTCTCTCTCTCTGTCTCTCTCTCTGTCTCTCTCTCTGTCCCTCCTTCCCTGCCCCTCTCTCCAAAAAGTGTCTTGCTCAACTTTTTCCTCTAATTGGTGTCTGTTTTTCCCCCACAGCAGTTCTATTACATGTGAACACAGGCAATAAATGAAAGTAGCATTACGTGAATCCGTGCAATGATTATATATGCAACACTGTACATGCATGCCTAACTTCACCATACAACCAACAGAAATTATGTTTACATCATTATATGGCACACTTGATTCCTCTGAATCAAGAAGATCAATGCGATACAATGTGATAAATGCTGGGGTACAATTTAG
Organism: Pseudoxenodon macrops; assembly: GCA_032467955.1. Classification (NCBI taxonomy): domain Eukaryota; kingdom Metazoa; phylum Chordata; class Lepidosauria; order Squamata; family Pseudoxenodontidae; genus Pseudoxenodon; species Pseudoxenodon macrops. The sequence goes on from JANHFT010009616.1 coordinate 26,044, forward strand.
GAGCTCAATATGGGGGACGTAGTGGCCCCTTCTCCTATTCTTCCTTACAACAATCATGGTATGAGGCAAGTTGATACGAGAGAGAGAAAGATAGAAGAGTAAAGTCATCCAATGAGTTTCCATGGCTGAGGATGGCCAGTATCTTAACCACCACACCGCAGAACAACCACAATCACCTGTGGACAGAATATGTCAACTCCCACTTTATGTACCAAGTGGATTTTACATCAGTGAATACCATAAGAGTGACCCCACACCAGAGTGTGAGCGGGATTTCCATTTGTGGCTTCTGTATGGAACTCCCCACAATCTTTATGGTGCCCACAAGACAAGCAACATAGCTCAAGCTCGTGGCAGTCCACACAACTTTAAAACGGTGTTTAATTCTTGTATCAACCGGGATAAACCAAATGGCTCGTCGTGGTTTGCATTTAATTAAGAGTCTCCTAAGTGGAAGCAGCACATCTGCCTCCGGGAGTATAAAACAAGAGCTTTGAAAATCCTAGTTCAAATTTCAATCCAGGGTTATTTCCTGATCTTCAGTCTCTAACATGCAATAGGGGAAGAATACGTATCCAATCTCCAACATTATCATACATTCCGTGCTGTGAATACTTTTCTCTCTCTCTCTGCTAAAAAATAAGCACCACTTTGAGATCCTCCATCTTTATGAAGGCCTGGAAACCCCTCCATCTTCTGACTCTTATCACTTGGTTTTAAAATTGTCCAATGCAATGGCCGCTCTCAGAGATTCCTTGATTTATTGGGGCTGCAACCAAGAATGAGAAAAAATTGGCTAGACCAACCAGTCCGAGCAAAAGTGATAGTGAAAGTAAGAATGATGGTAAGTCACTGTACTCCAGCTGAGGAAATGGGAGCACCTGTTTAACAGGATGCTACCATGAAGCGGATCTACTCATTCTCAGATAAATGTCTAGTTTATTTCTAATTATTTGTACAATAAAGTGTTTATTAAGGATAACCATCTTTATACTGAAATTATTTGCATTATCACCATCTCATTAAAAAGAGCCTCTCTATAAGATTTTTTTTTTTTGGCCTCCTACATGCATTTTTATTTATAGACAGAATATGAATAGGATTAAGAAACAAACAATGATTCTCCTCTTATCTCAGGCCTTCGGTACAAATATTTATTCAATTAGGATGCGCTATTGTTTGCAGCAAATGCTCTTTTATCCTTCAGCAGTTGCAAGAAAGACGGGAGCAAAAAAACATTGCCACAATGATTTTGTTTTTAAAAAAAAGACCAAATGCGAATATCCAAGTATTGCTTCAATTTGCTGATGTGCTCTATATTAATGGTGGTCTTTGTTCCAGAAAACAAAGTGGATTCTGCATTTCGCCAATATCTAATATGTAATTTAATTACTCTAATAATTAAAGCGTGAACTGTAAACCAGAAAATCTGAGTTTCATAATTTAGCTCACTCGCAAACACAATGGGATTAAATATTAATTTTCCAGAATACATTTCTGATTTGTAAAATGAGGTAAAAATACTGACCTAGCTTGCCTAATTATTGTAAAAGTCAGAAGTGGTTTTTATAGGTGGGCCTCCATTAATGACTGATCCTCTAGCAATCATTCTCGGATACAACAGACTCTGAAAATGGGACTTATGACCCAGATTTGAAGTTCTGACATCTCCTTCCTCAGGCACATGGATGCATCTTTGGCAACTGACCTGCATTTATGTACATTCGCAGGATTCCACAGTCACATGACTGCAATACGGGATGTTTTTGCCAGAAACTGTTGTTTACCTCTGCTTTCTGGCAAAAATTGTTCTTTTAATGGTCATGCCGTTTGCTTAATGACCACTGAGGCAACAGTCATAAAACTGGGTCTGATCACATGGTGTCCTGCTTTATCACTGTTGCTACTTGAAATTATGGGCTCCTTTACAATTCTAAGTCAAGGACTACCTGTATAGATGTCATCTTAAACAATGTTTAAGTTTACATATAGTCGCTTTAAAGCAGGGATGTCAAACTCAATTTCATTGAGGGCCACATCAAGGTTGTGTTTGACCTGGGGTGTGTGGCCAGCATCTCACTTGTGTCCGGGAGGGGCGCCTGTGGTAGCCTGAATGCTCTACCAGCAAAAACAGGCTCCCAAACTCCTGCAACCCTCTGCAAGCAAAAACGGAGCTCCGGGGGGGCCATGCATCCCCCTCTCAAGCTCCATTTTCGCTGGCAGAGGCACCGTGTGCCGGTCCTTTGCTATTTCCAGGGTGGTCCCATGGGCCAGATCTAAGAACCCCACGGACTGGATCCGGCACCCGGGCCTTGACTTTTGGCACCTCTGTTTTAAAGTATCTATAATGCTTGAAGTAATATGGATGAATTAAGAGTTATAAAAATTGAAAGGACGGTGCAATGTTTTAGATTCGATTCAGCAGAGTGCTTCTGAATGTGTTGGGCTGCAAATATAGCACTTATCCATGTCTCACTAAAGCAAAGTCTACACCCAAAATTATATGGCTGTTTTAATGAGCCTTTTGCACTTATATTTATAAGAGCTTTTGCATCTATATTCTTCTACACTGCAATGCATCTCTGTTGAATATGAACCTTGCCTATTCCTAATTTATTTACTAAAGCATAACGCTAAAGTTGCAATAATGGTTATAAACATTTGTGTTTCCTATATCATTGTAACAAAGCTTGCTTAGAACAGTTGTATGATTACCTACAAGTTATTTTCATTGCATTTCTTGGGATAAAAAAAACACCTCATTCTGATCTATAATATACATTAATTATTGTTTTTATTTTATTATTGCATTTTCTACTACCAACTACTGAATCTTACAGCTGTTTACAATAAAAGTAAAATTAGAATAAAAAATAAATGAAGAATATGCAGAACATTCATGGAACATTCTGATTCTGAAACAACCCAGCCTGTCATTCTGAGTGGAATTAATTACCAATTAATTTTTGTGCTGAACAATTTCTATTTTAATTCTTCTATTTCTCCTTCTACCGTGCTAATATACTTTTGCAAGTAAATGTTAGAACACCTGGTTATTAACACAATCTCCTTCAATTCATTTACCACGGGTATACCGTATAAGGTAAAGGTTCCCCTCGCACATACGTGCTAGTCATTCTCGACTCTAGGGAGCGGTGCTCATCTCCGTTTCAAAGCCGAAGAGCCAGCACTGTCTGAAGACGCCTCCGTGGTCATGTGGCTGGCATGACTAAGCACCAAAGGCGCACAGAACGCCGTTACCTTCCCACCAAAGTGGTCTCTATTTTTCTACTTGCATTTTTTACATGCTTTTGAACTGCTAGGTTGGCAGAAGCTGGGACAAGTAACGGGAGCTCA
>JANHFT010009617.1:0-17557 GCA_032467955.1 Pseudoxenodon macrops
TGTCTAATCACACTTGGCCAATAAAGAATTCTATTCTATTCTATTCTATTCTATTCTATTCTATTCTATTCTATTCTCAAATACTGCTTCCACCAATCTGCTGGTTTATGCTTCTACTCCTTATTGCAATGAACTAAGGAGTATGGAACATACTCTCAGGGTAACAATGGCCCATCTGTCCCTAAAGTCTTGCAGGGTTTCCCTTTCTTTCCTCTTCTTGTGCATCTGCCAATATCCTTGGCTTTTCCTCTTCTTACCCTCCTGAATAATTTCTGTTTGCTGCCTGTACCTAGAACAAAACACTCTTCATTTTGTCCCATCACATCCAAACTGTCTGTTTTGATTCAGGTGCAAACCATCCCAAAACAGTTGTTCCATGCACAAAATACTCCGTGCACAGAATGTTCTACACATCTTTAACTAAAACACTTATATATTTAATGCCAATGTCCAGTCTGTTAAAACGTTTGTTGCCATCAGATAAAATCTGTGAATCTAAAAATATTTGCTAATTGCCCAATAGCAGTGGAAGGAAAAGAGCATTCCTGCAAATGAAAAATAATAAAATAAATTTCCCTTATTAGCTTATTTTTCAGAATTCATAATGATATCTTTCAAGTTTTGGGCAATACCCACAACGATGTTCTTCCAAGATGATATTTCAATATTTAATTCCAAATATGAGAAAAAAAGGGACTGTGGAAGAATCTATCAGATACAGCTTACCATCATCACTTGTATGGTGTTCAATAGTTATATCCTGAGTGGCATCTTCTGTGGAGGCAGTCTCTCCATGAGGGCTTTCACTGTAGAAGAAAGAAATGCACAGAAGGTTAGACTTATGGCTGCAATCTTTATCGTAATCACATCATCAAAATGGTATGTGGTACTTCAGGTATCACCTTCAGGTATCACCAACAGTATCTCATCTTTACTTAATTCAGGTCTGAAAAGCAATGTTGGAGTAAAGCTGTGTATTAACATGTACTTCAGACTAAATATGCTGATAGTTGAGTGACTGAACATTTTGATTTTATTTCTGAATGGGAAAAGAAGCTCTTTCATGACACCGGAGGATAGAGATGAATTGCTTCAGACAGCCAGAACGTACCCTTTTCTGACATCCTGAAATAAGTGAGGTAGATGGTGGAAAATATTATCTATAGTAGCAATAATGTTCATGTGAATTTGCCTTAGTCTGAGCCAAATCATTGATCCCAGTATCTCAGTATGAGCTATTCTTTATGGCTGGCGGAAAGCTATAAAGAATAAAATTAAAATTATCAGGCATCATCTCTGTCAATGATGCCTGATAATTTTAAATTTAAATCTAAATCTCTGGCATATGAGCTCTATTGGTAAAATTTAACTTTTCTAACATTTTGCTGCAAACATGTTTCGAATATGAAATGTTGGAGGCAATAATCTTCAATTCAGTATTACTTTAACTCAGAAAAAAACCCTACTTGTTAATTTAAGATTCTGATAATCCTATGTGGATTATTCCTCTATTTCAGGAAGTGCTTCCCCACCCACTCCTGTTGAAGGAGTCTTTTCCCTCAGACATGAAAAAAGGTGTCTATAGTTAATGGTAAAGAGAGAAAGTCAAATGCAGAAATCCCATGGCAAAAGGTCACTTGAACTTGGAGATTCCACATTCCTGCTATTATCATGCAAAGGATTTTTCTAAAATGTATGATGGAAGTATATTGTAGGTTTTGTCACAACACGAGAGGATTCTATTAATTAAAAAGCAATGATTTTGCTACAGAGTAAATATAGATTTCTTTCTACAATATCAACGTAAGTCCAAGAAATAATTTGCTATGGAAAGGCAAGTAAATACTTCAACTATGTTGCCTCACATATCAATCTCCCCCCCCAAAATCATAACAATAATGAAAATATCTACTTTTCAAACACCTCTGGTGTGTGTGTGTGTGTTTATATTTTGTATTTCTTAACTGCCCATCTCTCTCAGAATAGCTTTCATCTTCTAACTTTCAGCAGGCTATTTTTAAAAACAAAAACCAAATTTCTAAAATCAGATGTGAATATGGAGGGTGCTTGGTACAAATATGAAAAAGAGAGAGATTTGGAAGGATATTAAAAGTTTAACAGATGCCATTAGTCGGATTCAAAACTCTATAGAGGTAAAAAAATCAAATCAGAACCAAAGGCAGTCTTTTTCCCTACTGTGGTGGATTAGAGATGATCAGGGCCAAAGCTCTGGTGATCAGTGTTTCTGATCCAATTGAGCAGACAAAGGCAGATATACTCAATCTTTTCCAGTACATAAAGAAAGGGGCTGCTTTGCCCTGTCTTAGTACTAAGGGGGAAAAGCAAACTTGTTGTTAATCGGTCATAGATAACAAAGACCAGCCTTTTTCCTGTATTTCTTGTGATTGATTCACATGCAGGCATGTGGGTCTTTCTTGTTTAGGCAATTATGAAGATGGGGAGGCTTAGGCATTCCTCCCACATTTCATTTCAACTTCCTTCTCTTTGTGAAGGAGCTCATTTGTGTTGTTCTAGTGAGAAATAGGGGCAGAAGCATGCTATGGTGAATGGCTGTATCTGCAGAGGAAAAGAAAGACAGGACTCTGATATGGGAATGTTTATGCGTGTCGGCACTATTCCTACTATGGAACAGGTCAGCTTTATATTTTACAAGGATAAACAAAATGAAGAATATGACGACAACTGATATTTTCAAAAATCTCAACAGGTATAAGTTCATGATTTAGTATCGAAATACATTTTTATCCTTTATGCAAATGTCAAAATAAACGTTGTTAAGGTCACTCAATTCCAAAAAGATTTTGTGTGGTCTAGAATAAGTCAAATACATACATTAAAAACACATTAAAAACCACATAATTGCCTGGACCAATTCCTTCCTTCCTTCCTTCTTTAAAAAAAAAGCTAAATGGACATAATATCTTAAAGCTCCCCAAATGTTATGCACCAATATCTCCTTTAATCTTTCTAAAATCAAGCAGATTTTCTCTGTTTTTAAGAGGTTTAAAGGGCAAGGCTGCTTAGAGTTGATTGATTGGAGTGGCCTTTAAGTGGTACAACAATAATAAGAAAAGAATGGCTTAAGATTTTGCAGTATTTCAGGCATCCATTTTGTCCCTTTGCTGAGGGAATCAAAAATGTTGGTCTGCATACTCTATTCTGGGTGACTTCACCAATCATGTACCTTGGGAGTAAAAGAAAAATAAAAAGAACTCATACCATCAATATAAATGTTTTTTTTTCTTCAGTTAGCAACTTATAGTAACATTCTTCCTACTGTACTGTTAAGGCATTTTTGTTAGCTGTTTTTAATAAAAATGTATTTATTAGCATTTGTACACACATTTAATAAAATGTAATTGCAATTACTGCATAGAAACTCACAACATTTTAGCATCCCTCAAATTCTGCACCTTAAATTATGTTAGATTATGTATTAAATTAGGTTTCTATATTTTCCAAGGCAGAATATAATATATAAAACTAGTGACTCATAATAAATTTTAAATAAAGTATATAATTAAAATGTAATGACATGCAATGGAGAAAAAAATTACACTTCAAGTTGACATTTAACAGAGAAATGCTCCCTTTCTGTAAAAATATTTTTTCTTTCTTACATGACCATTTATTTATATGATATGGAAGAATAACGAACAGAATTACAAGTGGAAAAATATGGCTTATTTTTTCTTTAAGGCGAATTTGTTTAGTTATTACCAGACTCCTGCTGCAAGACTATGAAATCCAAGCAGTGTTATACGGTAATTATGAGGCATCACAGATGGTGACCAGTTACTAAAGTTGATGATTCTCCAAATTCAATTACTTTGCACAGAACAAATATCTTGATTTTTTTAATCTTTGAAGAAAGAGTTGTAGAATGTAGAATGTGTTCATATGATTAAGCTTCCTTCTAGGAACATAGTAGTCTTTCCTCTCATCTTAAAGTTGTGTTGGGTAACTGCACACTTGTATCCTGATATTATGGACATTACAATTTCCTCAGAGACTAAACCCACCATTTTCACAAGAGTTGCAGAATCGAAACATTCAGTACAATTTGTTCCATAAATATTGAGTAAGTGCATACAGTTGCCATGTTTATGGATATATGTGGTACCTGGGGGAAAATGGCTAAGTGATATTAGTACCACCCTCCAAGTGAAGGAAACTAATGCTATAAAATGCAGGAAAAAGACAAAACTACAGTATGAAAAGACCTTTCACAATCAGAGTTAAAATACTGCTTGTGAACTGTCTCATCTTCATTTAGCTGCCTATCTTCATTAACTATTTTTTGTGTATCTGGCTTAAGAAAGTTTTGATAAAGAATTTGCTCAAACCTTGTACTTTTCACTTAGGGATCATATCTAATTTTGTTTTTAATCTTCAGTTAAAATTGGTTGATTTAACACATCATGAATTCAGCAAACTACTAATCTGAAGGCATCTCTAGAAATACTCCTTGCTGCTGTTTCTGAACTCCCCCTCACCAGTGGAAAGGATTAGACACCAAACCTCAGATTCTACACTATTTCTTAATATTCTTACCATATTGGGGGGGGGGAATAAACACTGAAAATTAGAAGATCTCTCAAGAGCGTATCAACCCTGGTGGTGTCAGCTGATGCTATCCTCTACTTAACGATTCAGCATATATTGTAGAGGCAAAAGAATTAGAGCTCAAAAATGGTAGCCCTGCTGTGAGTGCTAATCACTGCAAGGTTTAGGGAAGACCAAAGAAATTTAGAATCCACAAACACATCAGCAGCAATATAATTGTAGGTGGCCTGGGAGTTAGAGAATACATGTTTCACGTAGGGGACAAGTGAAAGGTTTGTTTTAGCTCCTTAAAATAAGCCCTCATGCATTTGGCAGACAATAAGTCTCACTGCGAGAAGATGGGTCTTGCTTGACATTAACTTCATGGTCCCAAAGAAGCACATTGCTTCTCAAGAGCTTCTTGATCTTGATTCTGCTGTTGAAAAAGAGTTATTCAGGGAAGAACCCACAATGATTTGGACTTGTGATCCATCCAGTTCTGAGATATTAAGATTCAGTGCCTTATTTCTCTCATAGCTTCTTTTGTGGGGTGGGGGTAGGGAGGTTGGGGGTTGGAAGCAAACGCATTACATCCAAGATATTACAAATGTAAATTAAGCAGAACATAAACTATGGAGAATAATGGAAATCTAATTGCTTTTGAAACTGCCATTTAGAGAGACTCAGCTTGCAAAAAACACACAAAAATATTAAATATTTTATATTGGCCTCCAATTATTTTTTTTCAAAAAATGTATTTTATTTTCTTAATATAGTATATACAGGTAAATGTCAAGGCAGAAAGAACATTACAACTAAGCAAATTTATTTACACAACATTTAGAATGTCTTGGCAAGCCTCTTTGGAAGATTTAATACTATTCCAGTGCAATGAGAAGGGTCTTCAACTGTTCATGGTTATAGATAATCTATTTACCCAAAAGAACTTTTCAAGCCAATTGTTCACAGTAGGTGCTTCTGTTTCCTTTACTGTTTATCATAATTTAGAACATTTGTCAAAACTTGAACAGCTGAAGCAGTAGAAACCCATTTTCCAGACCTTGTTCCCCTGCTGAGGATGCATGATATCCTACAGGCTCCAAATAAAGACATTACCAGAAGCTCATTTTTATAGCTCTCTGACCATTTTATAATCAACTTAGGAACATTAATCTTTAAACAAAGGGAAAGGCAATAGAAATAATGAAAATTAAGATTGGCAGCTAATAGATTGGCTCCAGCTTGGTGGAATGGGTTTCTTTTGTGGAATTTTTTTTTTTTTTTTTGCAGTCTTGGGATGGAACTTCAGAGGAAGAAAAATGAAACCAACCTAATTGATTGCCCAAATGTGCAACTGAATCTGGTGGGGGAGGGGATCATTTTAAACAGTCTTCCTTTCAATGAGTGGAGCAAACAATTCCCTTCCTGCTTATAACTGCAGTATCTCCCTCCACATTCACCTGATGAAAAAGGTTACTATTGCTGAATTGTTTGCAAATGTTGGCTTCAGAATGAAGGTACAAACAGGCCTCTTGTGTGAGGTATTACATCTCCCTTGTCAATGCTGCCTTGAAATTAAACCATTTTGAGCTTTCTTGGCTCACCTGCTATCAACTTTGCCTCTGAAGGAAAGCTGCTGAAGACATGCTGAGAAAAGTAATGGATGTCAATGATGGATTCAGGCAGTGTGCCGGTACAATATTTCCACAATCTGGCTATGGTAATTACCATAATACCATTAGACAGTTTCATGAACAAGTCTGACTGGAATACTTTTCTACAATATAATAATGTGTAATCATGCCAGATACCTTCTGCCGAATCCAACAGGTCTATATTTTTAGTGTGGGAAACCTGGTTGCATTTAAGTCTCGCCAACCATTTTGTCTTTACACAATACAGATAAACAAAAACAGGATAAATCCTGGAACCAGCACTTTGAAGTAGCACACTGCTCCCTTCACTTCTCTCCCTTTACATCCTACCGTACCAGTAATCCTCAGTGCTTCCACCCCTGGTGTACACAGGTCCCTCCATCTCTCTTGGTCCTGGGAAGACATTCTCATGTTGTATGATTATAGTTTTGATGAGCTCATTAACGTGAGCTTGGCAGGAAACCTGATCATGGCCTTCAGGCACTGACATCAGTGTGGGTCCAAAGCAGATGGCTAAATTATAGGGGTCCATCATGTTCTCTTCACTGAATTGAGATAAACTGTAGGAGGGGAAAAAAAGAACAGAGTGGCAATCGAGAACAGTATCCCAAACTCCCAGATCTATAGTAATTTTCTATAATGGAAACCTGATCTAAAGTAGAGTGTCTTGAGACTACTTAACTAAAGTTAAGCTTAAAAATCGACTACATACAGAAGATGAAAGAGAGAGAGAGAGAGAGTTTTTCTGCATTTGTTACCTTATAACAAGTTTAATTTTCTTTGTAAGTATGATGTTTCTGTAGCAGAAGATGTTCAGAACATTTTTCTGCTGGATAGCACATGGATTTCTTTAATTAATAGTGGGAACAATTTTCATTTTATGTTCAATTAACACAGAGAACATTTGTTAAAAGTGTATGTGTGCGGCTGTGTGTAATGAGGGATGGAAGGCTCACCATCTAGCTTCATTTTAGTGCAGACTGCACATTATTGCCAGCATTTTTTTGGCATTTGTTCCATGCCCCCTGCCTAGAGAACAGCTGCATCAGCCACACCTCATAAACAGCCAAGAAGCAGATGAAAGTGTGACTGAATATGATGCTGCATGGTTCACAGCACAACACTGTAAGGACTCTAACACACCCCTTTGATTCTCCCCCCCCCCAATTTGCATCCATTCTTCACAGCCAAAATATCTTTCTTTTTCAAAGAGAACACCAAAAGCTTCATGTCAATGCTCAACATGGAATGTCAATCATAGGCATTTGAAGCATTAGTCAGTCTAAGACAATGTACACTTCTGAAGGTAAACAAAAAAGCATCAGAAGGACAGCTTTGCTATAAAGGTTGGGAAAGCTTACCCCACACCCTCCATACTCCACTACTGTCGTTTATAAAATAGTATTTTCAACTGATCAGGACATAGTTCAGTTGCTGATGTTTCAAACTCCAAAGAACAAAGGGAGATGCACTCTTACCCCACACTTAGGCAGCAATCTTTGAATCTTACTTGAAAACATTTCATAACCTTTCAATAAGAACTGGGTTCTTATTAAAAGGTTATGAAATCAGGACTTCGCCAAGAAAAATGTGTTCAATGTAAAAAATAATTTTAGTTGAATAATTTGTCATATATTTAACTGTAACTCTCCCTACAAAACATGCAGAGGAAGCATGCCAGAAATCAAGTACATTACTATTTATTTATCCTTAAGAATAGAATAAACTTGGCTAGCTAACAAAATTCAGTATCTAGCACTTGACCTTCAGCTTTTCCCCTGCATATGTAACATTGGATAACATTCAAGCTACTTCATTCCATTTAAAAGGCAGAATGAAATAGTTATTTTGGAAGAACAAAATGATTCTGCTTTCTGAAAATTGAGGGGATGGACTTGGACTTGGGTCTTTTTCATGGTGACCCAATCCCTAGGGAATATACTGCCTCAACAATTGTACACACACCCCCCCCCCGAATTTCTATCTTTTGATAAAGTTATAAATATATACACTTTTTAGCGCAGCATTGGAAGCCTAAGACCTTGCTACGTGGCTCATTAACTCTATCTTTTTTAATCTTCTGGGTTAGCTACATCTCTGGAACAGGGTAAACATTAAGATTTAATAAACAGTATAAACATTAGAGGATATATCTAAAAAGAAAAATCCCTTAGCTGTACCCCTGGATTATGGTATATACCAGCAGCCACCTGTCTTGTGTTTAAGAAAATATCTTTCCCAGCAGTCTGCTTAGGAGTATTTATTTGCTTAAACATGAAACATCCTTTGAGTTGAGATCACCTCCTGATGATTTTATAAATATATCCATTTTGTTTCTTCGCAACAAAAAAGAAATGGTTCATCTCTGCCTATTTTGAAGATATTTAGTACTTTCTAATCTGGTATTTCCATTCAAGGAATCCCATTTGTTTGTTTCTTCAAAATCAGTTTGTTTCTTCAAGATCAGTTACATGCTGCCATTTATCTAGTCATTGATTTATTTATTTACTCAAACAAATTACTGCAGTAAAAGCACCTAGCATTAGCTGACTAGAAATATATAAATTCTCCAATGACAGCCCTAAAAATGAATAAATGACTTTATTAAAGACATATTTTTGGATTTTCTCCCTTCTGTCCTTTTTAGCATAATTACATGCTCCTAAACCATGCCATAACATGTATTGTCAACATCAACATTCTCAAAATTTGTACCAGAAGCACAAATGATACAAAAAACAGTGACAGTTTGTGAATAGCCTATTTGGAGAAAGAGTACAGAAATACCCTTTTTGAAAACTTTTATAGAAATCATTTTAATATCTATAGTAGAGTGAGGAAGGTGCTCATGATATTGTAAGCATTCCAATATTGTGCCTCATTTAAATATTCATAAAAAGACTGCATAAATTCACAGAAGTATCTCCGTGTAGGTGAGACACATGAAATCAAGCATACAATATTCCAGATACAAAATACTGCCTACAAACTGCAGAATTGTACACATTCCCCATATATTTGGCAGAAAACTGGTTAATGGATACATACATGAGAATGTCAGTCTGCTTTTTTGTCTTAAAATAAGTCTCTTGGCTGTAAAAGCAGAACTGAAATCACATGCATCTGAATAGTGAAATCTCAGGAATTAAAAGGGTAACATCTTAAAACAAGTCAAACATGGGTGTGTATTTGTACTGTCTGCAAAATTATTTTCTCCTGTTCCTAGTACTAGAAGAAAAATACTTGCTGCAACATGAACAAATATACCTTTAAGTAATTTAAGCAGGATACAAAATTCTGATGTGACTTTTGAGAATAGTTTAAAACACCACAACAGTGAAATGGGCATGACACTTTCCTACATATTGTGCTTTCTAATATTCATATTGTTCAGTTCCTGAAGCCAATTAAATGGGAATCTTTGGAGTTCAACAACACAATTCTAAGAGACCATATTTATGATAGTTAACTTTACAGATTATCTTGGAGATCTATAAAAAAGGATTTTAATCCATATGAAGTTCTGGCAGAACTAGCTATAGCTGAAATTTATTTTAAAAAATCCTTAATGCGAAGAAGAAGAAGAAATTATAATAAAACCATCAGCAGGAAGTTGAGTTAATTCTTTCTCAATGAAGGTCTTCAAGCTCAGGAAGAGATGCTTTTGCTATGAACTTCATGCAAGAAATAGGTGTGAGATTAGACAGCCCCCAAAGTGTCTTTCAACTTTAAGATTCTAATATTTTCCTCCAGAACACCAATATAATAGCTACAGTAGTCAATTACTTGGGACACTTACTGGCTGAGGAATGCGAAGAGGTATCTCATTACAATCAATGTGGTTTTAGGCAATGTCAGCAGGACCTTTCGGATGTGCAGAGCTCTCTCTTGCAGGTTGTCCATTGCTAAAGAAAAAGAGAACAGCCACGTAGACAATTGTTCAGACCATATGATAAAACCGAATAACTTGGTCACACTTTAGTTTACTACTCTTAAGTTCTGGTTGACATTTTCACAGGTATAAGAATAATCTGATATTTACACATTTTTATGTTTGAACGTGTGTAAATCTTATTTTATCACATGCAGAAGCATTGAGAATTCACTGCATAGCAGAAGTGTTATGGATATGGGTGGGGTTGGGTTTTTGTTTTTTTTGCATGTTAGCAATGTGATTATGAAGGTTAAAAAAAAGAGACCTGCCTCAGATAATCCGTTTCATCCAGGATCTTCTACAGCTGCCAGGCTACTACCTTTTCTACGACCCTCCCTAAGAATGGAAGGTTGGAGACTGGACGAAAATTGTCCTGGCAGGTAGGATCCAAGGATGTTTTTTTAAAGGAGGGAGCAAACCAGGGCTTGCTTAAAAGCATCCTGAAACGTCGTCCCCCCTCTCTAGTGATGCATTAATCACTGTCTGGACCCTATCCGCTAGTCGCTATCCTGGAAACTTTCACCATCCAGGAGGCTCAAGGATCTAACTGACAGCACTGACAGCAACAAGGGCCCTGTCCACTTCATCAGGGCCAATTGGATCATACTGTTCCCAGATAACAGGGCAAGACCTCTCCCTGGGCATCTCACATGCATAGGATTCAACGAATGTGAGCGACTTTGCCTATGCTAAACTCTGCCTGGCCGGATCCTGACTTTAAAGGGTGCAGGGCAGAATGTGGTTGCCCCAATGATATTGTTGAGATTGATTTAGGGAATGTACACAATAACAACTGCACCAAGCCCACTTTAATGTGCTGGTTTAAAATTTAAAACTAATCTTTGGAACCAAGTTATATGATGTAATCCCTACCTCCTTATCAGCCTGCCTGTACTTTAAGGAGATCAACCAAAAATTCCTGTTACAGGTCTGCTTGCTGAAAGCAATTAGAATTGTAGGCACAAGGAAAGAACTTCTGCAATGGCTCCTACATCACAAGAATGCATTGCCAGGAATGCCTGACATAGGCTTTTTGAAAAACATCAAAGAACCATTTGTTTTTGGTGGCTTTTCTTGAATTTTTATTGGATTGCCCAATGCAATATATGATTTCTGATGGTATTTGGGGAGTGGGGATATTTTTGTTCTAGTCAGCACCATTATTTTCATTGCTATTTAACTTTGCAGTGTCTTTTATTTATTTTGGAGAGTTCCTTGCTTCTGCTGTTACCCTTAATGGTAGTCTATAAGTATTTGTAAGTAGAAAAATAAATATAAAATGCAGAATATGGTTGAAGGATATCATCTGAATGTAACCCCTTCTTTACTCCTTCCTTTATGGGCACCTGCCCTCCTGCACCAGGCTTCACACCCAAGTAGAATGCTTATTTTTACATTTGTTTATTATTAATTTTAGGGAACAAGTTGCAATGCCTCATGTGGTCGCCTCAAGAATAACTTTTACTTCCAAAAGTGTTTTGGGACTTTGTATATGCTGTAGAAATAGGTTTCTTTTTAGGAGAGGCTGATTAGGGGTTACAGCCTATTGCTTTCTATGGAAATATTTCAACCAGAACAGGCGATGGGGAAGATAGAGATAAAAATGGATCACTACCGTAGTCCCAATTTGCTATTAATGAGGCAATGCAATCACTTTTAAATTCTTACCATCTAGAATGTTAAAAGTTGCTTAGAGTATGAAATGCTACATTATTTAAAACCAGAGAACTCTCTTCAATATTACACCCAATTCTTATATCAAACAATCTCTTTCTAAAATTTGCCTGGCCCTCTTTAAGGTACTATAATAAGATAAGAAAATAATCTTGAGGAACAAGAAGAGCCGCAATCTAGAAAACAGTCAGAACAGAAATTTGAATCAAAAATAGGAATGTAATTTGAGGAAGTCTCTCTGACTCAATCCTCCCCACACTTTGTCCTTATTCAGTGATCACAATTCATTCGTTAAATCAGAAACAAAATGGTTGCTAAGCAAATGAGGGAGGGAGGGAGAGAGAGAGAGAGAGAGAGAGAGAGAGATTTTTTTTGTTTAGGTAAAGTTTTCATAAAAGCTACATCAGTGTTAAGTCTTCCTCTGGCATGCCCTGTTGTCACACATTTGGATGTTAAGTGTGCATGTTGGTCAGAAAAGTTTTTTTTTTATGCTGCATTTGTAAATGGTCAGTAAAGGAAGCCACTAAACAGTGAGTGATTATAGTTTTCTTCAAAATAAAGTCAAAAAGAGGAGAGGCACTTTCAGGCTTGCAAGATTCCGATACAAATAACTTAATAATAAAAGTAGTATTATAACTTTGAACTCCTGGTCTGGACTACCTTGAAGGGTTGCCAGTTGCTATTTTCATCAATTCATTTAAAACTGACTATAAAAATTAGTCGTAGTTGGTACTACATCATCTTACACTACACTATCAGTCTGTTTCTAGACTGAGTTTAAAGGACTATAATCAAATGGGTAGATATTAACATCTTTGGATTAGTGTCCATTTTGACAGAACGTTTTGAGAATCTGAAATAATTACACAATAGTCTCCAATCTTTTTGTGAAATCAAGAGAATATTCTTGATAAATCACCGTCATCTATACAGATGAATTTGGATATGGAAAAATATCCAAATCTACAACTTCATTAGAATTAGAGTTAAAAATGTAATGCCTTAATATTATTCTCATGTGGTACAAATCACATATCTATGCTTTTATGCTTCTCTTTTATGTATTATAATCTCCCTCACTGCTTTACTGATCAGTGTTTTTTTGTGTTTTTTTTAAGGGCATACTGAGATAAGAGGAAGCATTCTGGAAGGCAAGGGGTAGCGTAGCGGCAGAGAGCAAGGGGTAGCGGCAGAGAGCATTCTGGAAGGCAAGGGGTAGCAGCATAATTTTGCTTTTGGTAATTGGACATTTTTCTCTCCAAATTTAAGAACGGAGCTACTGAGAATTATAGTTTTAGAATGCTTCGTGTATGTGAAGATGTACGAAATGTTTAATAATATTCTGACTTAACAGAACAGGACATGAAAATCTGAAGCTGGTCAAGTGTGGAAGTACTGAATACTATCCATTGTAGCAATTATATCAGATAGTCTATTACACTTAGTTTCTTAAGGTGGGTGTTTCAAAAGAAATCTTTAGCTTAATATTCCACAGGCAGATTAGCATTCCTGAATGATGAGACAAAGAGCTATGTCTACAGCAATATAATGGGAAAAAAGTGGGCAGCACAAAGCTTTGGCTCTGGAAGTTCAGAATTATTTGGCAACAAGCTGCTCTTTTCATCTAACAGAGTTGAACTGTGTAGGCTCATTTGTTGTGAAAATGAAACTGCAGATCTTTTTAAGAGGAGCTCTCCTATATCTTACTTCAAAGGCTTTTTCCAACATGGTCCTTCTTATGCTCTGACAATGAATTCATTGTTTGCTATAGAAGTGAGTCAGCACCAAGACGTTCACTGTAAACCTATCAGTCCCAGGGAAAGTATTAATACTCTTGAAACGATGAGGTGTAAGTTACCAGCTTAATTTGTTTCCTGTATGCTGCAGAAAAATACTGTGAGGATTGTCTAATATCTTTAAGCAAGATGCTGACCAACAGACAGCTGTTAGCTGTCTTTCTGTTTCTCAAATAAATAATTAAGTAAATGATGAAGTCATATTGATCCTGCATTGCCTTCAAATGATAAAGACAAAAAAAAGGACAAAACAATTCCTTAAAGGGCTCCCTTTAAAGTAAAAATGTTCTGCATTGGATTATTTTTAGTTTACAGTCACTTTTCTTTAGCATAATCAAATGAAATGACATTGGGAAGGATAAGCTAATAATATAGTGGGATGAGGAAGCCAAGAAGGACTGGGTCAAACTCCCAAATAGGCAAATGTTTCAACATTTTTTTAAAAAAAGCCTTTGTTTAAAAAGAGAGAGGCAGATCTTTATGTCTTAAAATCTATATCCTTATTCTTATTCTGTCAGCATTAGCCTTACAAGCTATAATTATCACATTAAAGTCTACTGGGACAGCACACAGAATCACTCTTTTAATCAGTTAATCAAAATGGAAGCCCCAGATTAACAGTAATGTGTGGTGGGATTCAGATGAACATTAAGAGAAATAAAAATTGTTCTACTAGTTTACGACCCAGTGAGAGGCAAACAATGATCTTTTATTCTGATTTTGTATATTTACTATCTCAGAAGCAAACTGACACGTTTCAGATCTCTTAGTCTCCTTTGAGATATTGTCAGGATTAAGGAATGTTCTGAGAAGCCAGTGGTACGGTTTCTAAAACATAGCATTAAGTCCAAAAAACACAAGATTGAAGAAAAGATACTCAGCAGAGATGAATAAAATGGTAATACACCACAGAGTAGAGATTAGATATAATCACTATTTCATGAGCAGGGGAAGAAAATAATGTCTACTTCAAATATTCAAAGATTTTCATTTGTTTGCATCTATTTATAGCTCAGTATTAATACACACAGACACACATGTACATTATTTCATTTCCTTGCAATATTACTAACTGGCTTGTGCATTTTTGTGCTACTTACTGACACAGGCAATCAGGTCATGAAATATTTCCTTGGGGAAGAGGGGATGTTCTAGCCCACGAAAATAGAGCTTCAGGACACCTGCTATTGAATCCATATCATGGTCATTTTGGTCTCCAGCCAGTGGATCCTCCCCTGGTTACCACAAAACAAAGACAATAACAACAGAGTAAATAGGATATTTGCACATTTTTAAAAAACAAACAAACTGCTAAATATTCAAGGAAGGAAAATTAAATAAGATTTTTTTTTGAAAATGAAAACAGACATTTGGCTCAAAAATAAATCTAGTTTAAAAATTAAAAGTGGCATCCAGCGTAAGGCTAACACTACTATAGAATTACTGTAGCACTATTATTATCTCTACTACCACCTCTTATTGGTATCATTATTATGATTATTACCCTGTTGCTTTGCATATACACTGAGAGCTTCTGCACTGTAGAAAAAATCCTTGTGTGTCTAATCACACTTTGCCAAAAAAGCTTTTATCTTCTCTTCTCTACTCTACGCAACATAGTTCAAGCTAGTAGATGTTATGGAGCTACAACACAGGCAATTCACACTCTAAGTCAGTGATGGTGAACCTTTTAGGCACAGAGTGCCCAAATCGGAAGGTGCGTGCACGCACGCCAGAAACCAGATGACCAGCTGGCTGGCACACATGCACACTTGGAAACCCGACAATCAGCTGGGTCAGCTGGAGTGACAGCACACGTGCCCACAGAAAGGGCTCTGCGTGCCACCTCTGGCACGCTTGCCACAGGTTCACCATCACGGCTCTAAGGGGATACATACTGTAATGCAAAGGCTGATTTGGGCAAAGAGGTTTAAAATGGAACGTATGAAAGTTCTATTTTGGGATGTTCTGGTTTCAGAATGTTTGCAAAAATGTCAAATGAACAATGTCAATAATCAGACGTGCCTGGAAAGCAGGAGCACGTACTTCTGTGACATATTGGAATCCATCTATTGCTATCATGAGAGCTAAAGAAAGAAAGGATTGCTGTTAAAACCTCACTATTAGAAATAATTTTCTTAATGTAACTGAAACCATTGCAAATCAGCTCTCATAATACTTCACAGGATAATTAATTAGAGAATTTTCCTCAATATTAATTATGGTCAAGAGCCTTTTGGTAGAACAAGAAATGTTAAAAGCATTTAGTGTTTTAGTACTGCATGTACTTTGACAAGACCATGAGAAATGGATGTAGGAAAGTTAGTGTTTTGTACTGTACTGACATCAAAGAAAGGTGATCTGGAATTTAGAGCAATTCTTCACTGAAAGATCAGATAGAAGAAGATTTGCTTCCATGACTGCATTGTCGGTAAATATATAATAGGTCTTCCGTTTTATAGGTACTTTCTTTTATTTAAATATAATATTTAAATAATAATGTTAGAACAATTTAATGTGTCTCTTAGAAGCTTGGGAACCTGTGTTGCTGAACTCAATGGTCCTTATCCTTGGCTATGTTGATTGGGGATGTTGAGAGGTGTAAAGTACTAACATCCCTCGTTCTGTAAAGTGCAGTATTTATTCCTTGCATACATTTACCTTCTGTCTCACAAACAAAAATGTCCCATCTTTCCATTTTCTCAAATCTCAAATTCAATTAATTTAAATGATTTATATGTCACCCAATTTACAAAACAGGCAACGTACAAATATTTCAAAACAACATAAGGTAAGCAATATTTATAAAAGAACCACAACTTCATGGTGTAAATCAATACAAATAGAGGCCAAAACCCTAAACCATTTTTTCAAACAACTTCATTCATAATTCTCCTCTCCTGAAACTACTTGTGTTTTTAAAAAGGCACAACCATACACTGAATGGTTTTATTTTCATTGTAGGATGGCATTCTTCTCATTGTAGGATGCAATATGAGAATTTTCTATGAGAGTTTTGGAGGACAAAATATGTGAGGAAATATGTCAGATTTGAAGAGTTCACCTTTCAATCACTTCCACTGAACTTTCCCCTCAAACTGATATTTGTTTGACAAGCAGCATAATATTTCACATCCCATTAGGTGAGTGCCATCTTATACCAAGGACATAATTTCCTATGTCAATAATGGAAATTTTACACAATTATTGATCATTTTGACAAGTTAGAACTTTTATTTTGTTATTAACAGGTTTGGCAAACATCGAAAAGATGACAAGATTGAGAAAATAAAAATGCAGGGAGCTGTTACTTCAGAAGAGGAGAGAATACGTATGAAACAAGAACAGGAGAGGTAGACCTTAATCTTTTACTTAACACTTAGTAGTGAATCTTCGATATTTTTAGGTGCAGTATTTTAATTCCTCTTGAATTCATTTTGGGTCAAATGACTTAAATGCATGTTTTCTAGATCTCATGTAACTTAATAGGAGGAAGCAGAATTTATATCAGACATAACAATAATGACTATACAGGATATAGAGGATGATATGGTAACAAGGCATCAATTTATTTATTTATTTAAGAAGGCAAGTGGAACTATGACTGTTCCATTTGCCTTCTTAAAGAAATTCAAAAGAAATAGATACCTTGTTACCATATCATCCTCTGAATACTCATATTATTTGTTTTGTGCTATAGCTGATTGTGTAGAGGAAAATATAAATATTTCAGTAACGTTGAAATACATTTTGATTTTTTTTGGCCCAGATCTTTGCAATATCTTTACGTATCTTCATTTGTTGCAAGCTGATTTTATACTGTGTCATAATTTGGATTTTAAAACACTTGAAATATTGTCAGTGAAAATATCCCCCACCCCATTGTCCATCTACAGTGTGAAATACTTGGCTGTAAATAACAAGCATTTCTT